>JBAGKO010000014.1:19310376-19332635 GCA_037177275.1 Acacia concinna
CTATATTATTAGTTTGGGAGTATATGCAAACAAAATATTGCATCTATTAGATATCATTATGCATGTATGGCAATGGACAATGAAGTTTATATGAAAATTCTTGAAATATCCAAAATGTTACAATCATATCTTAGAAAAATATTCAATATATAAAATATTACATGGATTAAAATGATCTAGTTTGATATTGAGAAAAGAAAAATTTTACATATCAAGTTATTGAGAACCTTAATGATTTTAAAATGATATATTTTTCCTACGATGATTTTTGCTTGAAATATATATATATTGAATTCAATGATTCAGACGTTTATTATATTTGATGAGAATATTTATGCCAATGTTGTATTTATTATAATTCTATCTGTAAAGTTTAGTTCTTGCAGGTATATATGAGAATGTGGTATATATTTGTTTTTTTAACATATTCAGAAGATGTGTTAAAGCAGTACATTTCAACAAAATATTTTGTGACAATGTATCATTTATAGCTTGGTTGCTAAAAGAAATATATGTTCGAAAAGACATTAGAAGTGATGTTGTGATCATGGGGAGTAAAATTAATATTGCTTTGAGGGGAGTAAATACAATATTACCATGAAGGGGAGTAGACATCATGATGTACTCTTTTCCTTAATCAAGATTTTGTCCCACTGGATTTTCCTGATAAGGTTTTTAACGAGGCAGCTTCAATAAGTATTGTGTACTCTTTTCTTTCACTAGGTTTTTATCTCATTGGGTTTTTTCCTAATAAAGTTCTAATGAGGCGCCATATTTTTTCATGGACATCCAAGGGAGTGTATTGTAAAAATTATAGAATATGGATGTCCATAAGCTCCCAACTCTTGGCCTTTCATATACCTCACTTCATAACCTCACTATTAAGTAGCCTTTAGGAGTGCTTATTCTCATAACTCAAAACTCAAAGATTACCTATTGCAAACACTTATGAGAATTGATTTTGTTATTTATTTTATGTAACTCTTTGTTGATGTTGGAAGCCTATAAATAGAGGCTCTGTAATACATTAGAAGCATCTAAAAGGATCAAGACATTGCTCACTCTTTCTCTCCAATTCTCTATTCTTCTCTCATTTCAATCTCTTACTTTTTTCTAATTTTATAACAGATAACATTTTCAAACTAAAGTTTCAAAAGGAAATAAACAAACAGTTACCAATTATTACAAACTATGATTTTGGCCCAAACCTAAGTTTGGGGTCTAAAACACACTATTTAGATTTTTTTTTACTATCTCTCTTTGATCTTTTTACTTTTTCCTCCTTTCTCTCTCTCACTTTCTTTCGTTTTACTCTATGTAATTATTATCAAAATTAATGTCTTTTTTTATTATTTGATCATAAAAAGGTTATTTTAATAATATTTATCTAAACACTATTATTTTATTAAAATCATTTTTTTGTTTTGCATAAATTATACTCAAAAATCTATTAATACTCTAAAGGTTATTCCAAAAAAGCTAATTCATAGGCACCCCTTGTAGGTAGATGAGGAGAAGATACACTGATTCAGATTCCAACAAAGACAGAAAACACTCGGTGATGGATGGTTTATGGGCAAGGAAAATTCGTTTTCCTGGTAGGGCATTTCAATAGTTTTTAAAATCAATTTGCTTGACTTACAAGATACTACGTCTGATCTTTAAATAAGATTTACAGTGTGTTTGGCAATGTCTTATTCGACTTTAATTGGACGATTATATGGTAAAAGATTTATCAAACTGATCTTATTCTTTGATCCAACGTTTAGAAAAAAAATTACTGGATTGGTCTTATATGGAAAAACGGTCTTATATCCATAAGCTAAAAAGTTCAACTTATTCTGACTTATACTGAAGGAAGATAAGAATAAATATGTGGGCCTGATGGCTGCAATTACATGGAAAGCAATGGAAGAGTAAAAACATGATTGCTCATTTGTCCAAGGCTTCATACGTGGAGAAAGAAAGCAAATGGTTGTACCCGTGGCTCTCTCTCTATTTCCTCCAGCTGTCCAAGTGCTTTAATTCTATTAGAAAATATGATCTGTCATATGAATTTTCGGTAAAGTTGGTATATCGAATGTCGCTGAAAATTTCAAACTGACTGTTATTAGTCTCCAAATAATTCAAGAGTACTCCCCAATTTTTTCTATGTATTATTTCTGACATTTACTATTTTTTATTAATTATATATTTTTAGCTTTTATTTTTTACTTTTGTTAAAATTAATTTCTCTTTTTTCTGATATCATTTTTAAATTTTACAATATATTTTCTAATATTCATGTCCTTTTTAGTCATTTACCACAATAAGTTACTTTTTAATATATCAACCAAACACTTTTGACTTTTAAATAAGTTACTTATTCTACATTTAATCCAAACATATACAATCTAACTCATATCTAATCGGACTTATCCATAAGTCCGATTATAAATAAGTCTGTTATCCTACCGTTATTCCAAACACACCCTTAATTGACTGTTTTTTTAAAATTAAGAAAACTAAATAAATTACTTATCATATATAAATACTACACATTAATTTAATTAACTTTCTTAATGTAAAAAAAAGTTTAGTAAATCTTATATTTAAAATTTGAGGCAGTAATATGAATTTAAGTAATATATTTAATTTTTTAACAATTATTTATTTAACTTTTTAATGTCCCTAAATAACTCAAATAAATCTGATATTAACGAGTGGGCACACATTGCAGGAGATGAGTTTTTTTTTTTTTTGTTTAAATAATCCTACTAAAAGTTTTCACCACTGACTTAGCCTTTTAAAAAAACAGTATGTTGTCATGTGTTTAAACATTTAAGGATATTTAGCCGCTCAAAAACTTTCACATATAAATGCTTATAAGCCGAAGCATCAGGGCATTTAAATCCCTGTCTCTTAGTTGTCCAATTTTCCCTTTAACTTCTATCTTAAAAAATTATGATTAGGTCACAATTAAAAGAAAAAATGATTAAATTATCCCATAAAATCACATAATTACACTTAAAATTTCAGCTTATAACTTCATAAGCTTCCATAGGTTATTATTGATAACTTTTTAGGATTTAAATGCAATTACATAACCGTTTAATCTATTTTATTTTTGTTGGAATTTAATAACAATTTTCTCTATTATCTTTGGTATACTCTCTTTATTCCTATTTATAAGATTCTTTTACATAATTTTAAGAAAATCTTAAAAAAACAAATCACATTACTTAATAATATCATATGTTGTGATTTATTATATTATATAGTAGTTCATAAGTTAAACAACATAATTAAAAATAATAATAAATTTTAATATTTTAAAATAATATAATTAATTTTTTTAAAATCTTTTAAGATCTTTTAAAAATTTCTTATAAGTTCTTATAAACAGAGGGGAGTAATTTAATAAGAAATCTTTTTCGTCGCGAATTTACAATCTGACTTTTGTCTTGCTCCTCGCCTCTTTAACCTCTCCACATATTCCCAATTCCAACTACGGTCCTCTGCTCAAGTAGAGCTCAAAGCCCCGTCATTTTCGTCTCGCTGGTTCCTCTGCTTCTCTACTTCTGCTAGTTTGTCACATTCCATTTTCTTTCGGGTCGATATCAGTTTTTCCGCGAATCTCATCTCCGATAGTTTTCTCTTAATTTTTTTTTCCCTATCCGCGCAGGTTAAAGTACGAATTGAAAAACCCTAGAGTGAGAAATGGGTCAGATCCAATACTCTGAGAAGTATTACGATGATACTTATGAGTATAGGTAACCGTATTTAACTAGTTTATTCGTCCATTTTCATTTACTTATCATGGTGTCGTGACTGGTAGTAATTGATTTTTCAGGCATGTGGTTCTCCCTCCCGATGTGGCTAAACTTCTTCCGAAGAATCGTCTTCTTTCTGAAGTATGTGATTAGTGTTCTCATTGATATGCCTGTTTTATGATTTGCCTTGGCATTGTTATTCCATATACTAATCATTCAGAATCCCAGCCAGCATTGCGTAGTATTTAGATTGACAAATTCTTGCAACTCAATTTTGATTGCCCATTTTATGGAATCTAAAGATCATTGCATATTCGTGGAAGGTTAGATAAATGCTTAGGTCTTATTATGCGAGCCATTATTCACGCTGAAGATTAAGATCTTTGGTTTTCTTTTAAAACTGATAATTGGTAGGCTTTTGACCGATCTAGATCCCCTGAGTGAATGTTTATAGTGTATTCCGTAAGATAGAGAGGAAAGAGATGATAAGGACACTGATTCGAAGTGGATCTTATGTATTATGCATTATTTTGTGCCACTTTCTTTGTCCCCCCACTTTTCTTTCTTTGAATGTATAAATATACAAATGCACGGGATTTAGTTTAGCTTTTTATCCTCTACTGATTTAGGGTCATGGGAATGGATTGATGAAGAGTGACAAACCTCCTGTGAGGCTATGTATTTTCATGATAGGGGAAAAAATGAATTTTGATGATTTACATTATTTAATCAATTAATGTCTCTTGAGCTATTCATAGAATCTTCTCTAATTTATGTGTATTAGTTAACATGTAGTACAGATGTTGGAAAATTTGTTCTGTGATTCTGCTTTCTTTTTTTTTTTAAAAAAAACACTGGAGCATACTTCAGTACTTATTATTGGGCCATTTGTGTCATTTGTGCTACTATTCTTTTTAGCTGGTTTCCATCGACTAACTTGCACATTCTGTGATACTTCAAATGTGATGTTTGTTTCCTGGTATATTAGAATGAGTGGCGTGCAATTGGAGTTCAGCAGAGCCGTGGTTGGGTTCATTATGCAATTCATCGTCCTGAGCCACACATAATGCTGTTTAGGAGGCCGCTGAACTATCAGCAACAGCTGGAAACCCAGCCTCAGCAAAGCATGATTGCCAAGTGATTAAACGTTCAGTCAAAATCTGAAAGCAGATCTCAAATATATCTGTATTTTGGAGTCTGCTCAAACAAATGTTGTAAATGCTGATGTGTTTCAATCATCGTTTCTGCTGTGTTGTAAAGACATGAGTTTTCTAGGCGTTGCTATGTGTACCCTTGGTGTACTAATCTACTCCTTCAATGGTTTCAAACTTCCTAGTTACTTGTTTTGTTCATTTTTCTGTTGCTCATTTGGCAACATGATTCTGATTTTTGATTTTGTTTTCTCACATTATGTTTTTTTGTTTTTAGCCACTGTTTCTCGACTATATTCTTTAAATCGTAGTTGAGCCGGTGAACCACCAGCCCAGAACGATGTTACAAAATTGAATGCTTACAATGATTAATGAAATTGTTTCAATTAACTGATGTTCTAGTTAAAGCTCATAACATTTTCCAGAGGGAATGTAGAAAATGAATCCTATGGGGAAATGCCAAGAACCGAAGCCTCCCATAAATGTGAGTAAACATTTGATTTTCCAGAAAGAATGGGTGAAAATGAATTCTATGGGAAAAAAACTTTTAAAAATACTAATTTTTTTATCATTATTCATAAAAGTTCTTAAGCATAATATTTATTTTCTCCCTATTGCTCCAAACACAATCTAAAAGCCAGTGATATCTGATCCGTTTATGCGCATACTAAACACAAATCAACTAAAACATCAGCCCTCTTGAACACAATTTAAGTTCATGGCGCTACCTGTTGGTGACTGAATTGTGATATAATTAACAAAGATAACCGGTTTAACGGTATCATTGCAGTCGAGAAAAATCATTAATGCGTTGATCAGTTACTGTTATATGCAGGTCAACAATGTTCAATTAGGGAAAATAAGCAAGAACAAGTACTGTAGCTTCATTTGGATCAAGGAGAAAGAAATTACATAGCCCCTAGCATGTCCATACTTACAAGTGTAGTAAACATTAGATTCATACCTCTAATACCAAAAAGCCATGACAAGAGAATAGATGATGAAAGGAGGGGGGGGGGGGTGAAAGCCTAAGAACTCGTGAATTTGGTAACAGCCTTAGTGCCCTCAGAAACGGCGTGCTTCGCCAGCTCTCCGGGAAGAACCAGTCTCACAGCAGTCTGAATCTCCCGGGAAGTGATGGTGGGTTTCTTGTTGTAGCGGGCCAGGCGTGAAGCCTCCTGAGCTAACTTCTCGAATATGTCGTTGATAAAGCTGTTCATTATTCCCATCGCCTTACTCGAGATTCCTATGTCAGGATGAACCTGCTTCAACACCTTGAAGATGTAAATCTTGTATGTCTCTACGTTCTTCTTCGACTTCTTCCTTTTCTTATCAGCACCACCTTCCTTGGCTATCTTCTTCTCCGCTCTGGGTTTCTTCTCCGCAGCCGCCGGAGACTTGTCAGCAGTCTTCTTCTCCTCCGCTGGCTTCTTCTCGGCTGGCTTTTTTTCTGCCTTTGCCATGTTGAGAAAAATTCGGAAACAAAGGTGATCAATGCGATGCGAGAAACGAAGATGAGGCGAACGGAATGGTCAAGCGTATATATGGGAGATAGGCAAGCGATTTGATTCGTTGGATGGGAATAGTTCGGATCGATGACGTGGAGGGTTAGATGTCCGATTTCTGAAGAGGACGGATCTGATTGATTTGTCATTTTTCATGAATCTCTTTTTACATTTGGCGGGGTATGATTTAGGCGGGATCCGGAGATGTTTGAAACAGCTCATAAGGTGAAAACTTGAATTGAATTTGGAAGATTTGAATTTACCCAAAACATTTAAATTTTAAATTGAAATTAAATAATATGATTGTCTATAGTATTTTATAAGGTTAAAGGATTTTTTGCTCCAAAAATTTAAAAAAGGGAGCAAGTTTACCCTAACTATTATCTATTTTAATTTTAAATTAACAATTGACATGTCATCACTTAATTTTTATTAAAGTGCAAATTTACTTAAAAAATTTTAAATATAACATTTTTACAAAATGAAATAGATAACACTTTGATAGTTAACGCAAATTTGCAACTTAACAAAAATGATATGATGATATGTGAACAATTATCTCAGCATATTTAATCAACTAATTATTAAAATTAAGGAAGATGACAACTAGACCAGATTTGCTCCTTTCAAAACTTTCAAAACAAAATCCCCTTTTTAGGTTAAAATTGTCCCCTAAGTCCTTCACCCTATTTTATATTATACATTTATACTCCCTCTTTTAAAATTGTCCTCACCATCAGAATTTTAAATATAGAATGATTAAATAACTTAGATGCTAATAAAAATTAATATTATTTTTTACAACTAAAAATTATTCAATAAAATACTCATGACTTAAAAAGTTCTCTTGAATGATGCATTTTGGTTTGTTAATTAAAAGATCAAATAACTTTGTGGTGCTAGTTTTACCAAAATATATCTAAATTTCAGTATTTTTTTTAAAATGTAATAACTCTTTCTGTTGGCCTAAAAAAGTGTAATTGCTCTTATATTAGTATTTCAGTATTTTTAATGCAACACTTTAGCTGATCTCAAGATTAATCTTCCCTAATCTTCTTTGCTTTCCTTTTTACCACGATAATCTTCTTCGTATAAGTTGGCAAAACAATTGTTTGGTGGGCCGAGACAAAGGCCCAAAACAAAGGAGGCAAAATTTGTTGCTGCCCAGGATCGAACTGGAGACCTTCAGTGTGTAAGACTGACGTGATAACCACTACACCACAGCAACCTAATGATGCTGCAATGTCTTTTTTTCATCTTAAACATGTGTTGTGACCTCTTAATCATCCCACTAACTATAGATTAATAATTTGACAAAACCTCAACCACCTCATCGTCAAATATAAAATTACCAAAAATTAAAATACAAATAACTCAAAATTATTTTATTATCAAGAAGCTTTTATGTTGAATTCCCTAATTTAAACTAAGTGATAAAAATATTATTAGAAGAGGGTTTTGGAATTAGTTTTTCTCTAAATTAAAAGGCATGAAAATAAAGTTAGTTCTATTTTTTTTTTTCATTTTTCAGAAAACAATAAAAAAATGATTTTAATTAAAAGGGATTATAAAATAAAATGAGTCTTAGCAACAAAGGAGTGATTTTCCTAACTTCTTCAAATTACTTGAGAGTTAAAATTGCATCAAGTCTAATAAAAACAACAACAAGCAATTAGATTTTTTCCAATTTATCTAATTGATAACTATTCCTGTAATTACATTCATAGTATCCTTTGAATAAATTGTTAAACACCACTCGATATATTTAAAAATCATTTTAATGCATTTGTTTTCTCTTAATGAGAGCATAATCGCAACACTCAATTTAAAATAAATCTATCATACACACTAGTAATCACATAAAATACATAATTTTATCAATTTAAAAAGAAATAAGTTTAACATAAAATTTAAGTGCACTATCACAAAATTCTACATAAAAATAATTCAACAATAAACAAGTCTCATAAATATGTATTAAAATAAAAATCAAATGAATTAAAAATTCATGGTACACAAAATAAGTCTATAGAAAATAATAAACTTCCATAACCTATTAACACTCTAACCACCTCCGCTCATAATTTCAATTAGCACCATTGTTTAAAACTCATGGAACCCATTACAATATATCTAATTAATGGATAATTATAGGGTCTGTCAACATTCAATAAAGAAGACAAGAAGGGATGATGGTGATGACGGAAAAGTCGTGGAGAGAGAAGGAAGAAAAAAATCAGTCTGTGGGTTCAACAAGAATGATTGAAAATTGAAGGTGATGATGGTCGATGGCTGAATGGAAGAGGGTGGTGGCGATCCTTCCGGCGATGATGATGATTTGGTGATGGGTGAGGATATGTCGATGGTAGCTCTCTCTCTCTCTCTCTCTCTCTCGCTGTCTCTCTTCAGTTCCGTCTTCTCCAGCAAACTCGCAGCTATCTCTCTTCACCCAATCGCCGGTGATGATGGTGGGGGTACGGGGAAGAAGGAAGATGACGGTGGTTCAAGACTCCCTCTCTCTCCAAGTCGAGCTAATGTGCTCTCATGTGCCTGTCGAATTCCTTTCTGTTTTTGTCATTGTGCTTGCTTGTCTCGTTCGACTGTCTTCCGTTTTATTTTATTTTATTTTCCTTTTCAAAATCATTACAGCTTTTCCTTTGATTGGATCCCTAAAAAGGTATGAAAAGAAAAGTAATTAAATGTATAATATTTGAAATTTTAAAAATAAATTAATTAAGGTAAATCATGAAATATATTTATATTCTTTTTAAGCTTAATTTATTATAAATATATTTAATCACAATCACTCACAATAAATTTAATTTAAATATATTAAAAAGTATCTTATGAAAATATAGTCCGATCAATTAACTAAAGGTATATTTGATTCAATGGAAAATAAAGGAAGGAAGATATTTTAATGGAGGGGTTAGAAAATAAGGGTTTATTTATTTTAACTTTAAGATAGATAAAAAGGGAGAGAATATATTAAAAAACATGTATAAAGTGGTTAAAAAAATACAAGATAGTGTGACACTCATGACTTAAATCTAAATCTTCTCTTCTGTTAACAATAACAGCACCACGTAATTGTTTATTTATTTTAATTTTTGGGGTTGTGGCCCAAAAGAGAAGAGCTAACCAAACATTGTTAGACGAAGGGATGAAGCAGGCGGAGGAGGAAAAGGAAATGGGTTTTGGTGGAACGGGGAAATCAAATGAAATGCACGCAGAACAGCTGGTGAATGCCCACTCGTGAGTTGTGATTGGGCTTCAAAACAACACAAATGGGCCCACTTGGAACCAACTCAGCCATCTGTCCCGTCCCTTTCATTTCACCAATCACCACCACATTTACATTTACTATATTCCGTCTTTATCCCTCTCACCCAATTCAGTATCAGTATCAGTATGAGTTATGAGTATCACTTCTTAACCTCATCCATTAATTAATTATCACAACTACCTATCGCACTCCCTCACACACCCCATCTGTCCAATTTGGAAAGCACCTCACTCACTCCTTCTTTAACATGGAGCTCCACTCCACACACCACACCGCCCTGTACATGACTCCCTCACCCATATCCCTCTAAAATGAAACATGTTTTAGTTTGTTGGGTAAGCTAGCTCCCAAGACATTTACTATTCGTAACGGTAATCCCAACTAAGATAATAGATCCGGTCAATAAGGAGTTGACTCATAACTCAATTGGTCGTAAAAAGGATTATATTTACTGTTTTTTAATCTGTCCCAAAATAAAAAAGGATTATAATAGTGATGAGGAGTAAAAGGGGAGGTTACCCATTTATACACCTGGCCTCCCTCACTCTCTACTCCTCCATCTCAGCTCTCACTCACTCCCACTTTACTATTATACCCCCACCCTTTCCATCTAATTCCACTAAACTCCTCATTATCCACTCGAGAGGGAAGTTTTGTGAGAGATGAATAGCCAATTAGCAGAGCCATGGAACGAGTATGGAATAAGATGGAGATGGGTGGAGGGGTCAGGCATTTATGAGTCCAGCTTGCTTAGCTTGTGTTATTATTCTTTCCTGTGATTGCAATTGCATTGCATGAAACAAAGTATGAGTGAGAGTGAGAGTGAGAGAAAGAGATCTGTTTGCATTATTATATGAAATAAAGAGCACACAATGGGAACCTAATCCACCACTTTTGGGTTCTTGTTGTGGTTGTGGATGCGCCATTCCCTGCCTTTGCCAATTGCCACCCCATCTCTCTCTTTCTCTGTTTTTATTTCTTAAAATATATATATATCTATTTCTTTCTCTTTCTCTTTCTCTTTCTCTTTTTCTTCTCAAAAAAATATGTTTACGGGTGAAGAATATTGCAACTTTTTGAGGGCACCGTAAAAAAAAGAAAGAGACGCACATCACTCCCATTTCGTGAATCAAAGGCAACCCCAACAACAACACTAACCAACTCACTCAAAGTATTCTACCCCGAACGACAAACCACGTCTTCTATTAAACATAAACCTAATCAATCAATGAATCGTCCAAAGAATCCATAATTATCCATGCTCATTAATAATTCTGAATTACAGCCAGACTCTCTATTTCATAATTCACATTCATCATCGCCCCCACATCTTCCCAGTAAAAGAAAACAGAATGAACTTTTTTCTTCCCTCATGTTCATTAATGGCAGTCCACCAATGCCGGAGCAGATGGCACCAGGGACTTGGGCGCCGATGTGAACTGAAACTTGGAATCTCGGAGATCTTCCTCTGGCGCTGGCAAATTGAGATCCAATTCGAGAACGTTCTTGGGCTTCACTCCCACTGCGGTGGTGTTGGCCGATGCTCTGTGCCTCCTCATGTGGCCACCCAATGCTTGCCCAGACGTAAACTCCGACCCACATATCAAACACTCATGAATCTTCGCCTTGTTGCTGTGGAGAGCCTTGTTGCTCGCTAATTGAAGAGAAATCTGAGAGGTTCTTTTGAACTGATCTTCCCCTGCTTCTTCAACCTCAAAACCTACCGTAACTTGTGCCACTGCGCCGACTAGTTGTGGGGACTCCACCTTGGGCTTCTTGTGGCTTGCTCTGTGCCCACCCAAGGCTTGAAAGGAAGGGAAGGACCTGTTACAGGTCTTGCACTCGTAAACATAGAAGCCACTGATGTTCTTGGTGGCGGTAGGGTCCATATGAGGAGCATCACCGCTCTGAGCTAAGAGAATCAAGCAATTGGCCATGTCTTCTTCTTCATCATCGGCAGCGTCAAAAGCGGTGGATTTGGAGGAATTGAAGGAGGTAGTATAATAATCATTGGCGGAAGCAGAGGAGGAGGTGGAGTGAGTGAGAGCAGCGGAGGCGGATAAGGGCCTGTGGCGTTTGGTGCGTTTGCCTTTTGCGACGTTAAGGGATGTTGTCGACCCCACAAGCTGCTCTGTGGCGGCGTCCATGTCCATTTCTGGGGCCAGAAGAGGAAAAAAGATGAGAAATCTGAGAAACAGAGAATACCAGAAGAGGATGGTTTAAAGAGAGAGTGAAGATTTCACACGCATATATAAAGAAATAGAATAGGAAGAGAGTGGGGTGGGGTTAATGGGTTTGTTGAATATTTCTTTCGGAGAAGAGGAGAGAGAGAGAGTGCGTTAAGGAAAAGAAAAGAAGCCGTCTTTGTTGCACTATTTACAAAGAAGGTACTAATTCTGAACACAGCCTGCCACTTCCACCCCAAAATCTTGCTTGCGTTTCCAAACTTGGATGTATCTCACTATTATGTCTTTCTTACTAACCAAATAAATAAAAAACATTACATTTCTCACGCGCCTTCACTCCACGCTTCATTTCTCTCCACACTTCTTTCCCATGTGATATTATTTCATGGAATGAGTTAGTGACAAAGTCTAGATTAGCCGTATGCAAGCCCTAAATTCTAAACCCTAAATGAGATAAGCATATGATAAAAATTTTATCTGGATATGCATAAATATACTTTTACAATGTTAATTCAAATGTATCTTTAATTTTTTTTCTGTGCTGTGTAATTGTATGTAAGATTCACTCGTTGTAAGAAACTCGCGTATTCATTCAATGTTTCTATACAGGGTTGTAAGGACTAAGGAACTCGTGTATTCACTCGTGGTAAGTAAGATCCCTATTTGTATTTAATGATTTCATTTTATTCCTAATTTAAAACCAATTAGCTAGCAAAATTGACCGTGCTTAATGGATGGAAGGGGCAAAAGAGACTTTTTAATGTTTTTTGTCTTTCTTGGAGAGGAAGAAGGCTGCGTGGAACACAGTTTCAGCTAAATTAAATCAATTTGGGGGTGATTCAGACACGATGCAATTAATAATTAGATAAAACTAATATGATAGAGATCACTAAAAGACTATTAATGGGAAAACGTTGCGATTAGAAGCAATATATAATCGTGAGGTGGGCAGGCATAATAATATTATTGATATGGATTTGTTGCGATTTGAAAATTGTTGCCTGAACTAAATCAATTATTAGCCATTGTGGGAGTAGCGTTCATGAGAAAATGAGCTAATAATTTATTATTTTCCTTGTGTGCATCAAGTAATTAATTAAATGCCAAACACAGGGGGAGTTGGCGAGTGCATATGAGATGCGTCAACCACGAAAGACAAGCTGGTTTAAGATGAGTTTAAAGTATGATTAAAGGTAACAAGTAGGTTGAAATTAGCTAGGGAGATGGAGAAAGATGAGATGATTAGTTAGTGTAAGATGGGCGATAATAAGCATATATATGTGTGTGTGTGTGTGGAAGAAGAGAGTGAAGAAAAAGTGATAGTTTTTTTTTTTTTTTGGTGCCAAAAGAAGAAGTGATAGTTAAATAAAGTGGGGCAAAAAAGTGAAAGTTAAAGACAAGGGGTTGGTGTTAACGTTACGTTGTGAGTCGGCTTCACACACTCTTTTTTTTTTTTTTTTAGGTTAAGGTAAATGGCAAGTATTATTAGGTCAATGAACCAAAGTGCATACACATAATTTGCACATCCCATTATAAATCATAGTGGGCCTCCACGTTAAAAGCATATGCCTCTCTTCTCTCACCAATCACATTGTTCCTCCAATTCTCATTTCTCATTTCTTACTTCTTAATTTATTAATTAATTCCGGATATTGATGTGATAATAAGAAGATTATTATTCCCAATTCATATTTTAATTTGCATAATCCTACTTGAGATTATTCAGTTCCTCTAAGTTAAATTTCTCGTTCGATCATTTTCAAAGTACGATAGGTCGAGGAGGAGGTTGCAGCTCAGCGGTCACAATAATTGTTTTCATGATATATATATATATATATATATATATGATGAATGTGAATAATGGGTCGAAATATATTATTATATTAATATACAAAATTTAGACGATGGGTCTTTATAGGTATACTGTGCTCATATTTGGAGCATGATAGTTCTAAAATTCACCCACCCAATACCCCACACTAAACTGGCATTATTTATTGGAAGCGAACAAATTAAACCAAACCACATGATGTGAATGGTTAATATGAGTGTAGATCTAATCCCAACTTGATTAAAACCAGACAGTAAGTAACAAATTAAAATTGGTAGTTAAGATAGATGGGTCGTATATATTGTTGGTATATTATGGGTAAAGTTTAGACCCTTTTTTTTTCTTTTTTTAAAATTTAGAGTAATATTTGCCCCAATTATATTACAGTATAGTAGTAGTTTGTTAATAAGAATGTATCAAAAATCATTGACTCAGTGGAGCGTCTCCATTGAGGGATGGTCCACCAGTAGGTAAGCCAATTGAGTTTAATTAGCCCTTGATCGATCGATCTCTATGTATTATATACATACCCTTGCATTATATTGAGAGAACTTGAAAACATCTACACCAACCTCCAAGAAAATTTCCCACCCCATTGGTAGTAGATCCACCTACAACTCTACTTTACTAAAAAACTTGAGATCCCCGCAATTATAAGTGATTGCCTAATCATTATTATTTTGTATATATATATTTATATAATGCAATTTCCTTAAATTAAATTAGTGGACAGAAGGAGATAATGTGGGTGTTGCTAATAATAAGTAGCTAGTGATGTGTGTTTAGTGGGATGATTGATAAAGACCCATTAATCTTCTCTGCCTCCCAACACGATATGATATCTTCATTTGGTAAGAGAGGATCTTTTGGTTAAGCTTGGATCTAAAGTATTTCCATGTGCACCACGCTTTGACTCTATAATTCCCGTGTGTTATGAATAATTCTGTGGCTAATTCGATCAGTGTGATTGATCATTAATTAGTATATGATTGCCAATAAAGCACAGGAGGATATGTCCAGATTATTGCTACTTAATTTCCCTAATTATAATCCATCCAATTGAATGTTAAAATTCTTTCACGATCCGTGTATTTAACTCACCACCAATTAATAAGCTGATCGTGGGAGTGCATTTGAGGTTGTGCGTGTGCGTGCAACATCAGACTTTGATTTCTTAAATGGAAACGTGGGAAAGAAATAGATTAATTAGGAATTAAGTTGATGAGCAGTCTGGTACGTGGAAGGATCCAAGACATACGACGTGTTATAATTAGGGTAGTTGCAGATAACAATACAGTGACCACAAATTCTTTCAACGCGTCTAATTACTCTTCTTAAAGTTTTTGTCTTATTATACATACATACATACATATATATATATATATATATATATATCAGGATGATCAATAAGCTCTCTCCATCTTCATAGTCTTTCTCTATCTATATACAACATATTAATGAGTTTGGCCAAAACAGCAAAATTAAGTTGTGTGTGTAGTGTGCATGTGTGAACCAATTGTCAATTTGGGGAATTAAATTTAGTCATTCTCAAGTACTGTATATATATATGTGTGTAGGCACCTAAAGGAAGATATTTTTGACTTTCAATGGGAACAAGCTTTAGGCCAGGTGTGAATATATAAATCACTGATGAAAAAAATCTGCACATGTATTGATGTTAATGATATATTCCCTCCTTTTCTATTTATAAGACGTCTTTGGATAATCTTAAGAGAGTTAGTTATATTATTTTAAAACATTAAAATTTATCATCTTTCTTTAAATTATGTTGTTTGACTTATGAACTACTATATAATGTAATGTAATAAAACATAAAATATGATATTATTAAATAATGTAATTAACTTTCTTAATATTTTCTTAGAGTATACTAGTAGTATTGGCTAGCTATTTAGTACCATTAATTTATTAATTATATTGCCAGTTTTTGGATCCGTAGAATAGGGACGAGGCTTCTTCATTTGATAGAAAGCAATTTACTGAACATGCGTATGTACTACCGTATTCAGGACAATCCCATATATTTTCAAATTGAAATAATCACGTACGTACGTTAATACGTATTCATCCATGATCCAACGAACCAGAGAATAAGAAAAAAATGTGAGAGAGGTTCAATGTATAGAGCATTGAGGTAATAAGAAGAATTAACAGAAGGAATTGAAGCAGTTGGGAGGTGAGACTGTACTGTGAGAGCACTCATCTAACCGTTCACATTTAAAATTAGAGTCGATATTTTTAATTGATACAAAATCTACCACGTATTAAAAAAAAAAAGTTTTTTCCCCCTCTCATTGTATTATTCTTCAAAAAAGAAAAAAATTGAATTTTTATTTACAACTCATCCATTGAAAATTTTAAATTTAAACCATTAAAATTAGATTTAAATAATCTAGATTTTATCACCACTACTACCGAAAGCGAACCCGTAAAATAGGAGGGCAGCGAGACGGTTGGTGTACCAAATTGAATGTGGTAAGGTGTTTGTGTTGTATGAGTCATGTAATACCTACAGGATTAGATGCATCCTCCCATTTTTATTACTTCATTAAAATTCCAAAAATGGTCCATTATATTCCTCCACTTGCTTTTTTTTAATTTTAATTTGCACCTTCCTTAAATACATAATAATGTATATATTCATGACCAGATCAAAGTACCCTTAGCAACCAAATGCAGATGCAACCGAAATCTATCAAAATAACACCCCTAAAAAAATAATAATTAATGAAAGTAAATGGTCAAAGAAATTAAGTTGATAGAGTAATACATTTCATGCATGTATGGCCTATCGGCTATGGAGGCTATTGAATTGTCAAAGCTCTAGCAGAAAGATAGCCAGCAAGACAAGAAACAATAATCACATTAATTAAATAATAATCAATTAATTATTGAGAGGGAACGAAATTAAATAGTGAACTTAATGGAGAACACGACGTTGAAAGCCATATATAGTGGGGGACTTAATAATTTCCTAACATTCTTTATATTTAGGAGTGATGGATAATCATAATATACAGTGAGTAGACTAAAACATCCGCCACACATATACACTTGACTGCGCCACCATACACACAATTTTGTGAATATCTATTAAAGAACACAAACAACTTAACTGATAAAGATGCTAAGTAGTGGTCTTGATACTCCCAACTCCACTTTAATTTGTAACTACTTATACGTCACCCACATCTTGTCAGCCACTCTTTTTTTTTTTTTTTTTTTGCCAATAATGAATTCTCATTAATAATAACAGATCATTACATAATAACTTAATACCAAAATACAATACGACAATCAAATCCAGATTAACCATGATCATTCTCTGATCCTTCCATATCACTATCTAAAAGTTGTTGTAATTGTTGAGGTGGTCTATTCATCTAGTCTCCTTGGCAAGACCCTCTTAAGGAAGCCTTAGCAATCTAATGATACCAAGTTAACTTCTCTAGGAACAAACCTAAAATTATAGTTCCTTCTAAAATTCTTTAGAGTAAGGATATTTTTTAATCAAAATAATGTCACAATTCTAGTTAGGTGAGAGACACGATTCTTGCACACATTTAATTACTGATTAGTTATATGATTCAAAGTAGACATCTTCAAGCTGATTATGGATAGCATATTGAACTGCATACAATAAAGCTTTACTCTCCCCCATCAATGCCGAATCAACATCCACCTGACATGCACCTCCATCCAGCATCCACCCATTGGAGCCCTTCCCCATAAAAGTTATCGATGCTTTTCCTTCATTGCTAGAGAATGCACAATCTAAGTTTATCTTTAGATCATTGCCTTCTGGCTTCTTCCACTTTACTGACTGTGGACATGATTGCTGCTCCTGGGAGTTTTGCTTACTCGCCTTCGTTACCTATCCCCTCGTCTCCCAGAACTCCTGTAATAGTTTTCCAGCCTGTGTGAACACAAAAATAGGATTAGGTTCTTGCTTCTCATATATGAATTTATCTCTTTCCTTCCAAATTTGCCACAATATCATAGCCAACATTGCCTTTTGCCAATATGTCATGTTTAGCTTCAATAGACAGTGACAAATCTATTGATTTATGTCCATGTTAGAATCTTCATTCAGATAGAACGAAAAGGCACTACCAAACCAAACTCTCTTAACCCATTCGTAAGAACAGAATAAATGAGCAGTAGATTCTATTTTGTCTTTGCATATTAAACAAACACTTGCATTACATACCCCCTGCTATTGGATAAGAGTCTCCACATGAAGGTTTTAATTTTATGGGGTATTCTAAGCCTCCAAACTTCTTTCCACATACTTTGGTTATTTTATGATGAAGCACTAGGACCACTCCTCTCCCCCTCTCTCCTCAAATTATTCTTGGCAATTCTATATCCTTCTTTTGCTGAGTAAACCCCTTTTTTTCCACCTGTCCACACCCATTTATCTTCTCTATCATTTGTTGCCACCATGGTCTCCAAGATAGCCCTCTTTTCAAATTTAGTCAACTAGCCCTCAATTTAACTAATATCCCACCCATTTTTGTCCCTCAACCTATCTATTGTTACATCATAAAAGGATTCAGGAGGGCATGGAGAAAACAACTTTTTTCTTGGGATTTGTGCTAGCCACAGATCTGACCAGATCTTTGTATTCCTTCCACTGCCAATACTTGATATCAAGTTACCTTCCAACACCTCCCTTCCTTTTAATATGCTTGTCCATAGCCAAGAAGCTTTACTACCTTATCGCGCCTCAAGAAATCCAGACTTTGGGAAATACCTATCTTTCAACAATTTGAACCAGAGCTGGTCAGGTTCCTGCAATATGCGCCACCCTAATTTTGCAAGTAAAGATAGGTTGAATGCACCAAAATCTCTTAGCCCAACTCCCCCTTCATGTTTGTGTAACTTCATTTTTTCTTTTGAAAGCGAATGTATCTTCCTTTTGGTGTTAGAACTTTTCCACCAAAATTTAGATACAATTTGACCTAACTTCTCTAAAATATGTTTGGGGAAGAGAAAACAGGACATAAGGTAAATTAGGATTGAATTAGCAACTGCTTTAATGAGTACCTCTCCTCCTGCTTCAGATAAGTAGTTATGATGCCATCCTTGAACCTTCTTTTTTAATCTATCCACCATAAAGTTGAGGACTTGTTGCTTCGATCTTCCCACAATATTAGGAGTCCCAAGTAGTTTCCAGGAATATCCACTGCATGCACTTGAAAAATTTGGCCAATTTCCTCCCTTAGCATATTTGGAGTATTCTTTGAGAAGAACAAGCATGATTTATTTGCATTAACCAATTGTCCTAACTCCTCACAATACTTTTCCATTAATAGCTTCAAGTGTTTGCATGCATTAATTTCAGCTTGCAAGAATAAAACAAAATTATCAGCGAATAAACTATAGGTAATCGGGGGGTATCCTCTGGCGACTCTAATACCTTTGATTTGCTTGTTCCTAGTGGCTTTCTCAATCATCTTTGATAGTACATTGCTAACAATAATGAAAAGATACGGGGACAATGGATCACCTTGACGAAGCCCCTTCTTTGGGGTAACACATGAGACTCTCTTGACAGATAACATTATCAAAAATGACACAGAGTTTATACACCATAGAATTCTGTTAGCCCACTCTCAAAAAAATCTCATCTTTATCAATATGGCATACAAGAAGTCCCATTTAACTCTATCATAGGATTTATTCATGTCAATTTTTAAAGAAACCTCTCGTAGTCCTAATTTCTTATATTTCATATGACGAAATGTTTCATGCACAATAATTATATTCTCTTGAATGAGTCTACCCGGAATAAAAGCTCGCTGATTTTCATATATCATCTTGTGTAGCAAGGGTTTTAGCCTATTTGATACAACTTTTGATAAGATCTTATAAGAAAAATTACATAGACTAATAGGCCTAAAGTCACTAATAGTTTCTGGACTTTCTACTTTAGGGACAAGGACCAAATCTGTATTATTTATATCATCCAGAGGGAAACCAAAATTAAAAAAGTTTTGGATTAGAGAACAAACCTGTGGTCCTACTGTATCCCATGACTTCTGATAGAAACTTCCTATAAACCCATATGGACCAGGAGCCTTTGTCCCCTAGCTCAAAAGCAGCCTTCTTTACTTCTTCTTCAGAGATCATACTCATTAGCATCATGTTGTCTTCTTGAGTAACCACTTCTTCAATGTCTCCTAAGACTTCATCAAAACTCCTGTTATGTGATCCAGCAAACAGAGTAGTGTAAAACTCAAAGAAACACCCTCCAATTTGGTTTTCATTGTCTACCCATTCTCCTTGAGAATCTTGAATTCTAGTTATTTTGTTTCTACATCTCCTTCTAATTGTGGTCATATGGAAAAATTTAGTATTTTGGTTTCCACATTTTAGCCAATTGATTCTAGCTTTTTGTGCCCAATATATCTCTTCTTGTTCCTATAGCTCACTAATTCTCTTTTTACTTCAGCCAACTATTTTGCTACTTCCTCATCCCAATCCTTACCCATACAGATTTGCACTTGATCTACTAGCTTGTTAATCCGCCTATTTGTATTTCCAAACTCTTCTTACTCTATGTTACTAACTACTAAGGCTTTCTTTGTGTTCTTTAAATTAGCCACCAATCCAATCGTATTTTCCCTTGGTTCCTCCACCCTCCAATTAGATCTAATTAAATTCATGAGGTTTGGATGACTCCACTATCTTTCATCAAAGCAAAGCAGCTTTGGAGTTTTCTCTTTATTATGATCAAATTCCAGCAAAAGAGGACAATGGTCAGAACCAATTGCCTCTAGAACATTACATTGCCCTTTCTCAAACTTCACTCTCCACCTACAATTTACTACTACTCGGTCCAACTTTTCCCTTGTAAAGCCTTCTCCTTCTCGATTATTTGCCTAGGTAAATATGCTACCTTTTGTTTCAATTTCCATCATATTGCAATTCATCATGAAATTTCTGAATCTCTGAAGATCTTCAAACAATTTTTCAAGGCCTCTTTATTTATCAGAATTATATAGTAAATCATTAAAATCTCCCATGACACAACAAGGTATATTCTGTTCTGGACACAAGCTTTGAATATTAGCCCACCACCTCATTTTTTGCCCAATTTCCTGTGGTCTATAAACCAAATTCACTGCTTCACAATTTATCCCGTCTATCCTCATATCATCAACATGGATAATATAATGACTTATGACTCCTATTTGTACGTATACCCCTTCTCTCCACCACAAAGAAAGACCCCCAAATCTGCCTACTGGTTCAAAGTTTACACCATTATCAAACTTCAGTTTTTCCCTTACTCTGTAGATTTTCTCATTCTTCATTTTTGTTTCACATAAGAAGACTATATCCGGTTTCATCCTCCTACACTGGAACCTAAGATTTCTAATTGTCGGGGTGGTTCCCAACCCCTGACAATTCCAACTCAAACAACTCATAGCGCCCCGGTGGCTGTGAATGGCCAGCCACCATGCCTTCCAGAACTAGATCTCGACCTACTTCTAGAGAACAAATCCCTTCTAATACTATTTTTTTAAAAAATTTAACTTTATTAATCTTCTCAATCCTCTGCTCTTCAACCATTGAGACTTTCTCTTCCACATCAATCTGGATATCTTCTTCATAGCTTATCTCTATTTTACACCCTTCTCGTGCTTGCTCTTTGAATACCTTTTGGTTAAAGTATGTGGATGGCCATTTTTCCAACTCCTTCTCTGCCACCTGACGGAATCCAGAATAACCAAGGGACTCCTTCTCATGGGCTTTATGTCTTTTAGTAGTTGGAGATGGCCATTCATCCTCCACCCTTCTCTTTAAATTAACCTTTGAATTTGTTAAGCTGATAAACCAATTTCAATCCTATTCCCACCTATTTCCCAGGCTTTAATAACACGTTATGGGGAGCATTGAAGCTTTAAATTACTTTCTTCACGCTTAGCCCGACTACTGCCTTCATTTGTCTGGTTTGGTTTTGACTATTAGGCCTCACTCTTTTCTCTTGATCATGTGCGTTGGGCTTAATACCTTCCTCTATTTCTTCAATTCTCACACTCCTATTGGACTTGGTTGGCCCACTTTCTTTATTGCTTTTAAAAGTCCAAGCAGACCCCACCATTACCCTTGAATGCTTCCAATTGTACCTATTTGATCCCCACCTTGCTCCAAAAGAGTAACTCACTTCCTTATGCTTTTCTTCTCTCTCTTCATTAATTATAGGATTTGACCTTCTTTCATTATTTCCTTCTTCTTCTTTTTTTTTTTTTTGCCAACACAAGAAGAACTAGCATTAAAATATGAAAGTTATAGAGTCTTTTACAACACAGCAACCTAAATAGACAGCAAATAGGAGAAAACACCATACATTAACACTTAAACTAGGAACATGAGAAATTAAAAGATAACACAAGAGCAAATTTAACACATCTCCCTCACTGGAGTACTGCAACTGGGCCAGAAGTCGAAGAACCCAATTTAAAGGGCTAGACCTCGCCATTGAAGCTTTGGCACCACACACGGCTACCAATACTGC
>JBAGKO010000014.1:19332735-19344280 GCA_037177275.1 Acacia concinna
GAGTAAAGTAAAGCTAAATGAAAACCTCTTCCTTTCCTTTTGATATACGTGAGGTTATAGGGAAAATAATAACATATCTGATGTACATCATTTTTGCAGTGGACATGACAGAGAATAATACATTGAAATCCTCAAATTTTATTCCACATAAATTTAACTTCATCTTAGTCATCTCACTTAACTTTAACTTCATAAAATAATATGACAGGTCAGATGAATTTCCAATAAAGTCAGTATCTTGACTATCTCTAAAAATTTCAATCATATAGTCATTAGTCTTTAAATAATCCAACAGTATTCCCCATCTTTTCTTAGGAATTACTTTCATCGTTTACTATTTTTTCTAAAATTTATTTGAATTTATGCTTTTACTGATAAAATTCTAGGTAGAAATTCATTCTTCATATTTCACCCAAATAATGTACATAAAATAATAAGATTTTAATCTTATTATTACTTGAAGAATTTACCCAAAAAATTGGAATGTTACACTCCTCTCCCTCTCCCTCTCCTTAAGTTATTCTTGGCAATTCTATATCCTTCTTTTACTGAGCAAACCCCTTTTTTTCCACTTGTCCACACCCATTTATCTTCTCTATCATTTGTTGCCACCATAGTCTCCAAGATAGCCCTATTTTCAAATTCAGTCAACTAGCCTTCAATTAAATTGATATCCCACCCATTATTGTCCCTTAACCTATCTATTGTTAAATCATAAAAGTATTTATGAGGGCATAGAGAAAACAACTTTTTACTTGGGATTTGTGCTAGCCATGGATCTGACCAGATCTTTGTATTCCTTCCATTGCCGATACTTGATATCAAGTTACCTTCTAACACCTCCCTTCCTTTTAGTATGCTTGTCCATAACCAGGAAGATTTACTACCATGTCGCACCTCAAGAAATCTAAACTTTGGGAAATACCTGGCTTTCAACAATTTGACCCAAAGCTGGTCAGGTTCCTGCAATATGCGCCACCCCAATTTTGCAAGTAAAGATAGGTTGAATGCACCAAAATCTCTTAGCCCAACTCCCCCTCTATATTTGTGTAACTTCATTTTTTTTTTTAAAACTCAGTGTATCTTCATTTTTTCTTTTGAGACCCAAAATATCATAGGACTACCACTATTTCCTGCCACAACCATGCCTCTAGTCTGCACCTCTCCTTCCCCTTGGCTCACGTGACATCCTTCCTCACACATTTCCCCATTAATGGGTCAACTCCTTCCTCCTTTCATTGTGGTTTTGCCTGAAACTGGGTTGCCTACCGGAGCTTCCTTTTGCTTGACAAGTAATATTTACTCTAAATGGTTGGGCACTCAGGTTTGCGTCATAAATTCTTCTTGACTCATTGGACGGATCATCATCATCTTCTACCTCACAATATTTGTCATCATGTCCTAGCTTACCACAAATAAAACAATATTTGGCCAACTTCTCATATTTCACCTTTATCTTTACCTCATCTAACCCTTATGGCCTTGGTGCTCTGAAGTTTGCAGTTAAAGCTTTGTCCACATCTATTTCTACCCTAGCCCTACAAAAGCTTCTTGTTTGAAACCTCTGGTCCTATGGGTTTTCAATCTTAAACACTCTTCCCAGCTTATTCGCCATTGCTTCTACGTTAACCTGTAATCTTCCCTGCGGAGGGATGTCATGTAATTGTACCCAAAAAGTACATGTATTTATTTGAATCTCACTATCACTTAAAAATGGCTTCCTCCTTTCCAGACTTAACATGTGCTGACGTATCACCTATGGTCTCTCCTTCAGTATTCTACTTGCTTCCTCTATGTCTTCAAATTTAAACGAAAACAGGTTAAACCCTAGAACACTCATTTCAACCCCTTTCCTTAATTTCCATGCTGCCAAAACTTGTTCTTTCACAGCTCCTACACTTATCTTCGTGTTAGAGAATACTCTCCCTACCAATTCACGTTCATCCTCTAAGCTTGTAGTGCTCCCTTTCCATTGCATCTGTACCTCCATTCTTTCCATAATCTTATACCAGACTTGTCGCCCCTTAGTTCAGTGTTTCTGCTTACCAAGAAGATAACTAGAAAACCAGTACTAGGACTGAGACGTCAAAAGACGAAGGCACAAGGTCAAGAAAACTTTCAGGAGTTTTCCTAGTTGACTCTCAAGTTGAGAGAAAAACTTTGAACTGCGCTGCTTCAGCCACTCATTTTAATAACAAATTACTTGCTATACTTGCCAGAGCCTTCACTCATACTAGTACATAAATATACAACATTTTTTGAAGGGATTTTAATTCTTGAGTGAGGCTGAGACTTGAGAGTTTCAACCTTATTAATTTTACAAACCGTGTAAAGAGAAATATTCTTACTTGTACCTGACAATTTTAGAGTTTAGCTTGATAATAAAAAATTCTGAATAATTAAGGAGTTACACCAAAGATATGTTTTGTGGTCCTCAATGCTGCAATTTTTATTTGCAAATGAAAATTTTCCAATACTTCCCCTTCCATATCAATAATGAGTGGACGGTGATGTACGACAGAAAAATTAATCTACTTTTATTTTCTGATAGAAGAGAGCAACAGTAGAAAATCTACATCATGGTCAATTGCTTATTGCATGAATGTACTCATAACGAAAAAAGACACGTATTATCTTATATCTTAAATATTAAATCTAGTTGATTTTTTTTCCTGAATTTTAATGTAGTTAATTAAATTACTTTAAAATATTTAAATTTATCATTTTTTTTCAAACTATTTTGTATAACCAATAAACTAACAAACTCACACACATAATATAATGATAAACTACATATAATATGATTAAGTAATTCATTTACCTTCATTAATCTCTCCAAAAAAAATTAACTGAGTATACAAGTGTTAGACGTGCTTGTTTGAATATTGTTGCTATTGATATGTATGGGGGAAGAGAATGGAATCTAAAGGTCAACCCTCTAGAAGATTTTTTTTAAAAAAAAAAAGCAAAAAAGAAGAAGAAGTTTGAGTACCATTCGCAAGTTAGATATGCACTTGATGCGGAGATGAACTCACGGCTAGCGTTTGCTTAAGTAGTAAGCAGGGCAATAAATTTCGTTGTCCTGATCAAGTCGAGTTATAGCAAAAAAATGGTGGAAAAATGAATTTTGTATATGCCGAGGCAATATCAATTACACAATGGCTCGTTTTGGAGTTGAAACAACTAAAGAGGGACTTGATAAGGAGTGGGAATTAAGTGAACAGAGAGATGGGAATGGATCATGAGAAAAACAGTGTGTCAAGAGTTGACTGTTGAAAATGAGACAGAGCTTGAAACAGAGTGGGGAAGATAAGATGATTAGTTAGGGAATCATCTGAGTTGGTGAAATTGTGAAGCACGCACTCACAAATGTATGAAGCACCCACGTTTCCATGGTGAAGTCAGAATAGGAGAAGTACAAGAATATATGTGTGGCTCACAAGCTTTTGCCTGCACAACTTCAATCAATAATATACATTAACTAATAATATCGTACTTATTTATGGGCCCTCTAAATCTGAGTCCAGTTGTGTGCATGAATATTCATTTTTTAAAATGTGGTCTCTATCCAAAGTGTGTAATGAATGGCGCAAGTTGACTAATTGAAGCCGAACTCGGTGCTGTTCTTCGTCCATGATATCCAAGTTGCCAGTTTTATTGCCATGAGTTTCGGTTCAGTCTGTTGAACTCGTCATCTGTCAAGGATTCCTATTCAGCCTCCGTGTTATGATTTAACAGAAAATGGTTGCTGTTTGCTGAATACCTAATATGCTTTACGTTGCTTGGATTATAAGCCCAATCTGCTACTAGAGCATTAGTTGGCATGAAGGGCAAGCACGAAGAAGGAAAGGCAATGATACTGATACAGAGATTTAGGAATACCTGTGCTTTTCTTACACCGACCTGTACATGGAGTGGCTTCTCAAAATAATCGGCAAAAAAGAATGGAATTGTTTTATGAGCCTTTCCACACTTCGACGACACACAGTTGCGGTTTATATGAGCTAATAATATAAGGATAGTGAACTCACTCTGCCCTGCTCTGTCAACCAGTTCTGAGTATTCTTAATTTAATGTTCAATTTTTATGCACAGAATTGGGCACAATTCAACCTGATATTGGATCTTTTGTTTAAGACTAGAGCAAGCATCTTGCTATGTCAAAGTTCTTGTGTTTTTGTTTTACTTAATCGAAATGATTTAAACAACATGCACTCGTATTAGAAGTGGATGACAGAGTAGTGAGACGGTGAGGTAATGGACTTAGCCCGGTGATACGGACAGTGACAAATCTTGGCCCCAAACTAGACCCACAGGTGTCTAGCAATTTGGCATTAGGGAAATCTGTTGTGCTCAATTCAGGAGCTTTCAATTATAGAAGACAATCAGAAAACTTGTGGACCAAGCAGAATACATACTTTATAGCCTCAAAGGATGAGGTGTGACGCACTGTCCTCAATTCGTTTATCATAATTAAGACTTAACTTCTTTTGTTTTCAGTGGCATGACAGCATAGGAATTTCTTTTGAATACTTGGCTGGCTGAGAAGAGCATCTGTCATGCACAGCTTCAGATTTGGGAGGAAGCCACTTTTTCAAATTAATCAATCGGTCACCACTTCCTCATAAAACTCTCTTTCCTCCACTTGAACACATAAATGCTACTCGAACACAATCATGTATAGAAAGCATAAACCTAATTCTTCAATGTATCAAGCAACCAAATTATCCTGCATGATCTTCTTGCAGAATAATTATAAAAGGTTCTGTGCACCGTGACATGTATCCTCTTGTGATAAAGCTAGTAAGCGGGATACTTTAAGATCTTCAACCTCAGCCTTCAACTTCTTGGCTTGTGCCTGCAGCTCCTGCACGCACCTTCTGGTATGTTTGACTTGAAAAACATACCTTATGTTTTTATTCTTTTCTTTTTTTTTTTGGGCTAGACATAAATATATTCTTATTGAAAACAATGCTATTCGAAACACGATTTGGCACTAAATGTGAACATTTCTTTCCAACGGAGATTCAAACATTGTGAGGGACTAACCTCCTCTGTATGGGAACTGCTTCATTTGTCCTCTATCAAGACGATGGACCTATGAGATTTGGGCCTCTGTAGAGGGAATTAGGCCAGCCCGGAAGCATTTAGATGGGCCTAGTGGAGTAATGGGTGGCCCAATGGTTCAATATCCGAGTGTGAATTAGGTCCATTAGGTAGGATTAAGGTTTTAATTTCGTGAATTCATTCATCCAAAAGGCGCATGCATATGTAAATTTAATAATTTATAGGGGTGGGGGAGAGAGAAGTGGTTCACTGTTCATACTTACCTCATGCATTCATTCAATAAATTAGAAAGTGTGTGTGTCTCCATTATTATTATTATTATTAGTGGGACCAAATCAAAGAGATGTCCTTATCAGACGTCGCCCACAGTTATCTGCTTCACTGCTCCTTTCCCTAACTGTTGCCAGTTTGTTTGACCATTTTGGGATTGTTTATTACTACTCGTTATTTTCTTTTCTTCTTTAAAATCATTCTAATTCTAAATTATAGTATTATACAGCAGATTACGAACATGAAAATATAGTGGCAGTATTAAAATTGGAAGCGTGCATGTATGAATGTATCCATCTTCATCGTTATTGGTTACTACGTCAAGTAGTAGTTCATTCTTATCCCTAATTACGTGTTGCCCCGTCACCATCCTCCTCTTCCTCTGTAACTTTACGGATTCCCCTTTCTCTCTCCTCTGCTTTCCCTTCCCCTTCATATATAAATTCTCCCCCGCTTTCTTCCCTTTCTCTCTACATATCCATCTTCATCATCTATCATGGAACCCCACTTGCTCCTTCCTTCCCTCCCTCAATCCTCTGATCCTTCTATTCAGCATTTCGGGTATGCTTCCTCTCTCTTTCTTTTATCCTCTAATTTCTTCTTCTTCTTCCTCCTCCTCATCTCTCTCTAATTCAGTTTCCCCCTCTGTTTCGTTTCTGTTAGCTGCAAACATTACAGAAGGAGGTGTAAGATCAGAGCACCCTGTTGCAATGAAATTTTTGACTGTCGCCATTGCCATAATGAAGCTAAGGTATCCTTATTTGTTCTTTCCTCTCTCGGATTCTCCTCGTTCCTTTTACCGCACACTTCAATGGGGCTTTCCCTTTGTTGTTTTTACATCAACAGAACTCCGAAGGCATCAATCCCATTGATAGTCACAATATACCCCGCCACGACATTATGAAGGTTCGCACTTCTCTTCATCCCCAATTCTTGTAATTTTAGCCTCCCTCTGTTATGTATATACGCCTCATTTGTGGTTGTTCACTCTATACCTGGTTTTTTCCAGGTCATCTGCTCTGCATGTGAAACAGAACAAGATGTGAGTTGCCAAAACCTTTTTTTACACAAGCGTTCTCATAACTTAATGATTGCGATCAGAAGTATTGATCCATTACTTGTCTCCTGCTCTGTTAGGTTCAACAGTATTGCATCAACTGTGGAATCTGCATGGGGAATTTCTTTTGTGCCACTTGCAAATTCTTCGACGATGATGTAAGTTCCCTAATGTGGTATCGACATTGAGTTCCCTGTCTCTGTTTTCATGTTTTGGTCTCTCAAATTATATATTAAGTGTGTGCCATTCACTGCATCTTCCAGACTTCGAAGAACCAATACCACTGTGATGAATGTGGCATCTGCAGGTAACATCTTCCTTCAGTTCTCGGCTCTTTTATTTTTTATTTTTTCTTTTCCCCAAAACTGCCATCGCTAAAGCTAATTTCCATTCTTTAATTTTTACAGAACTGGAGGCAAGGATAACTTCTTCCACTGTAAGAAATGTGGTGAGTTTTCGGTCTGAATAGAATACACGAAGGCTTCTTCTATAGCCCCAAACATAAAAGTTTTCGGTTTCCCATTTCTCCTTTGGCTAATTATCAATTTGAATTTGGCTGTGCTTCTTTTAGGTTGTTGCTACTCCAATGTCATGAAGGAAGGACACCGATGTGTGGAACAAGCAATGCATCACAATTGCCCTGTCTGTATTGAGGTAAGGCAAACAAAAAAATTAAAATCCATTCCTCAAATCTTTTGCACGAAAGTTTTCTCATATTTCAATCTGTTCCCCGATTTGTAGTATCTATTTGATACCCTCAAAGATATCACTGTCCTGCCTTGCGGCCATATCATACATTTGGAGTGTCTCAGAGAGATGGAGAAACACTGCGGGTAAGGCTATCTATCATCATCCTGTAACATCCTCAAGAAATTTAAGAATTTCAATCGAATTTTTTTATTATCAATTTGAGGATAGGTATGTAAATAAGGAAAGAGGACATAAACTAAAGGAATAACATTGTAAATGGCTCAAGTCTCGAAAAGAAAACATGTGAAGGAATTAAAGAAAATACATAAAATAGAATTTGTAAAAAACTATGGTCGAGAAGGGAAGGAGAGTAAAAGAAAGTAATGGTTTTGGTCTTTTGAAGGGAGAAAGAGGAGGATGTGCAGAGGGGAGAGAGAGAGAGAGAGATAAAAGGGAAAGAAAGAGTAATAAAGGGAGATCATAAGACATACAAGGGAGAGAGCAAAATAAGAGTGGTTGGTGTGGGAGACAAGAGATGTTCCTAGAAATTTTGGAGTAGGAAATAAGAAGCAGATGGATAAGTACCGACAAAGATAAAGACGTCACATCAGACTAAGGGCCTGTTTGGCAGAGGCGTTGTGGGCAGCGTTTTTTGTCCTGTAATGAGGAAAAGAATCTTCTAAAAAGTAGTTTATGGAATGAGATTGTTTGGTATGGGTTTATGAAAAAAATAAACTTTTTTTTATAAGTTAAAAAAAGTGACTTCTCAAAAGAAGTCACTTTTTCTCTCTATAACTTTTTTTACTCTCAATCCAAACACAAGTAACTTCTTCTACTCTTAATAAGTGACTTTTTTTACCTCCAATCTAAACACAATTGGCTTCTAATAAGTTACTTATTTTTATAAGTTACTTGTCAAAAGCCACATAAGTCAAATAAGTTATTTTTCATAAATCACAACTAAACGAACTCTAAGTCAGTACAAAAATGCCTACAAAAGTGATTCTCGTGCCAACAATTTTTATTTTTCTCTTTCCCTTATATTTAGGGTCATTTATTTTTTTAGAGGAGTTAAAAAAGTAAAATAAGTTATTTAATTATATCATATATTACGTGTTATTGTATTACATTTTAAAACTTATCGTTTTTCTATTTTCCTTATACTTCCTCTGGCCTAAATTATAAGGGTCATTTAATTTTTTTTGAAAGAGTTAAAGAAACAAAATATCATATATTACGGTTTATTATATTATATATTAGTTCATAAGTCAAATAAAATGATAAATTTTAATGCTTTAAAGTAATGTAACTAATTTGCTTACGATTCTCTAAAAATGTCAACGAGCTCTTATAATTAAGATCAGAAAATATGTCCTTTGATTTGCCTTTATTAAACCCCCCCCCAAAAAAAAGTAGTTTTTCTTATCATCTCTCTCTCTTTACAATTTTTTTTTCTTTAGTTTATGTCCTCCTTTACTCTATTTCTTTATGTTATATATTTACACACACACATATTTATTTTGATAATAAAAAAATTCACATGAAATTCTTAAATTTCTTGAGGATGTTGGTAAAGCATCTCTTGTGCAAGCCTGATCCTAGGAATTTTTTTAAAAGCTCAATAGGTTTCTTAATAGAAAATTTGTTGGGCTTTGGCCCATGCTATTCCATGAAAGAGAGCACTCTCTCGGCCCGAGGTCCCTATTTATGTATATATTATTCCGTTCAGCAAATCTTGAAAGGTACTAATTCATTTTTTAATTTTTTACCATTCAGATATTCATGCCCCGTTTGTTCAAAATCCATATATGACATGTCAAGTGTGTGGAAGAGGCTTGACCAACTGGTATGTTTGTTTTTTTCATTTACATTTAATACCACCTCTAATCCTTAATATAAGATCCATTTTGTACTCTAATCCTTAATATAAGATCCATTTTGTAGTTTAATCTTATATTAAGAATTGGAGGGAGAAAATATGAATGACAAATCAGGGATTTCATAAGCTCACTCTCTGGTATTGGAACTTTGTTATAGATTGGTTCGACACCAATGCCTGAAGTTTTCAGAGACAAGATGGTAAGTAACAAAAAAGACAACCTCTGACAATTTACGAAATGGCAAATTAAAGCTGTAACTGAGGTTGTTACGTGGCATCAGGTGTGGATACTGTGCAATGACTGTGGAGTGAATTCTCAAGTGCAGTTCCACGTGGTGGCCCATAAGTGCCAGAGTTGCAACTCATACAACACAAGACAGATACAGGGAATCCCTTCCACCGCATGCACTTCTTCGGTGACTGAGGTGGTCAAATGAAGCTATTGGGTTGAGAAGAAACAAAGAAGACCTTGTGAAAATAATCAGCTCTGAGAGTTTGTTCTTAGTTCTTGATTCATTGAATCTATTTTGATTCATATTGAAAAACAGGGCTTATAAAAGTAGCCACGTCAGGAAGTTTGGTACATATGAAGTCTTGTTTCTTAATGCAGTTCTTTATTCTCTGTCTCTTTTACTTCTTAGGCTTCCAGAAGAGGAAATTTACGCCTGTTGAGCTAGTATCACTTTCAACTCAATTATATACATCTGTCATCAGCATTGCCTTGTATGAATATGAAGGGTATTATGTTCTTTCTTTTTTAATGGAAAACTGATGAGGTTAGATTTCTTCCCTTGGAATCTACTAAGCTACAAAAAAAAGGCTTTTATATACTGACTTTAGGTGTTAAATTTACAAAGATAAATGGCCAAAATAACCACTATAGGGCTCAAAGGTTTTTTTCTTGGCAGCAGTATGCTATGTTTGAGTATCAGAATACTTAGGTGCCATGGTGTTTCCAGAACAAAAGTTTCAAAGAAACGAAAAAAGGGGAAAAAAAAATCAATCATTTTTCGGAATTGAAGCTTGCAAATATCGAAATCAATATCACATCTATTCGTAGATACACCAAGTCGCGCTGTAGTAATTGCTCCTCTCACGTTTTACTGTTACCGGGAATAATGATAGCTAGGGTTTTGTGGTGTAGCTTATATGACTAGGTTTTCTCACATTGTTGGGCTTAGATTATCCCACTTGCCATTTTTTTCTCTCTTTACTTATTGACAGTGAAACACTGTCTGCTATTCTGTCAGTCGCATAGTATCACCACTTTGCTTTTTTCGTCTTCTTTCTCCACTAGTAACTTCTGCAACGACTATTTAGGGTGAATTTGAATCTCCAATTTGACATTATGTCCAGACAAATGCATGTTGTTGCTCAATCCAGTTAGCAAATGATTTATTCTCCTTACGTCTCAATCAGGTGTAGATATGGTTGTCCAGTAGTTGAGGCTGAGTCCTGCTGCTCGTATGCATAAGTCTCATTCTATCACTATTATCTATGAAGAATATGTACTTTATAATGTTTTCTTGGTGTATTTCACATGCAGCCTCGTTGGGTGGTGATGGTTACTTATGAAGAAAAAAGCATATGATGGGGTGGCATGTGATCATTTGAGAAATTGAGCAAAATGCATTTTGATAGAATTTATAGGAGCGTCTGCTTGTGAGCCATTGCATTCGTAAGAAGAAGAAGAATAGAAATAATAATAATACTAATAATAGCAGTAGAATAGTGGTGGTGATGGTGAAATTTCATATTATTAATATTTAAATGAGTAGGAAAGGTGCTTCCTATCTATTATCTAGGCCATTCCCATAACTAGCAAATACGCCCAATTGTGAGATAGACATTAAGAAAGATGTGTTTCAACTGCTTTTCTATCAAGATTCAAGACTCAGTGAACTGAAATCCAACCTCCATGATTTTCTTTTTTAAAAACATAGACATATGTATATAATCATTTTTGACAGAAGCTTCTTCCATTTTAGGGTTTAATAATGATTTGATTGAAATTTGAATAAGCGTCCTTCACCAATCACCATAAAGGGTCACTCTGCCTTGCATCCGCTTTCACAATATCATTAGATGGCTCCTCCAAAGAAAGAAAACTTTCCTAAAGGAAAAAAGTTTACAACTTGCGTTGCAAGGCGAGAGAATCAAACCCAGGGACCAGGTGGCCTACGTGTCCTTCAAGTAAAAGCAAAACCCACCACAGACACACAATAATTTTTTGTAGGTCTTCAAGATCTCAAATGGCCAGACAAAAGAATCAAAGTACTAGGTCAACCACACCTTCCCACTCAAAAAAGGCATTTAGACATAGGAGCACAGAGGAAAGGAACCGCATCAAGAATACGTTTTCAGAATCTCCTGGTCCTATTGTTGTGCCTCAATCCTCGGAATAAAGTTCCCTGTGCATATTTGTTCACAATGAGCTAATATTGTATTAATGTTTCTGTTACACAGTTACGCCTTGATTTCGCGACCTTAGCTTACATAGAAATCCTAAGCCTTCTCTCATTTTAGAACCACATGCTAATAACTTGAAACAAAGGACTTGGCAAGCAGCATCATAGCAATTGC
>JBAGKO010000014.1:19372851-19383138 GCA_037177275.1 Acacia concinna
AGCAAGTTGTATCTTAGCTAGCTACCACTAGTTAGTATATGTGTGTACCGGAGGGATGATTAAAAAATATACTACCTCAGATATTAAATATAAGATAAATTGATTTTTTTTTTAAATTCTAAAAAATATTAATTACATTATTTTAAAATATTTAAATTTATCATTCTTCTTCAAACTATTTTATCTAACCTATAAACTGGTATTTGTATATACATATAATATAATGTTACACAACATATATGATATGATTACATAAATTATTTACTTTATTTAATCCCTCTAAAAAATAACTAAATTTTATATTTAGGAAAAAAAAGATATATACGAGTGATGGTTTATTTTGTTGATTATAGGGGAAAATATTGATTAAGTGACAAAAGTGGGGTCGTAACGGCTACTATCTGTCGGGAGGGAAAATCATGGGCGTAAACTTTATTGAGAAACCGTGTGGGCTCCATTAACTCCAGGAAATTGAAAGGAGTAGGGAAGCAAATAAAGGAATATATATATATATATATATATATGGAAATACTAATGACAATAACAATAATAATAATAATACTAATAATTAAGAAAGGAAAAGGAGGGAGGGTCAGTGAGGGGCAAACCTTTTTATTAAAGTCATTTAGGTGGGTCGTCAATTCCAATTCCAATCATATCATGTTTTTGTGGATCTTTGGAATCCCAAGCGGACGTTAACCCAAGGCTCAGGGCCCTCTAATCCCCAAACAAACGAAATTATTTATTTTAATATGGATTTTAAGGGGATATTTAAGGATTAAATTTTGAGAAAATCTCAAAAAAGAGATAAGTGAAATAAAAAAATTTTAATTTAAAACAATGAAATTGGAAAATCTCATATCAGTCATTTTTATACATTTTTGCGTAATTACGAAAATGCCAACAAGAGTATCTTAATTAACAATATCAGTACAAACAATTCATAGCATAAATACGTAGTACCTAAATGCTTCTGGTGTTGTTAATTTAGATACCCGTGTTGTTAAAAAATCTAATAATATTTTTGTAATTACTCGAAAAAATATAAAAAAACTTATTTGAGATCTCCTGATTTCGCTGCTCTAAATTAAAATTTCCCTTATCTTTTTTTTTTGTGTGGAGATTTTCCCTTAAATTTTTAATTAATGATATAGGCTACCCCATCCCCATGGACGCAAACTCTATTAGGACAGTGACTTCAAAAACGCCATCTTCCCAGAGATCCGATTCGATCCTCACACTTCACTTTACTCAATCTGGGAGCCATGCAATACGTAAATATATTATATATTTTGACATATTTTTAATTTTTATTTAAAGCTTTTTCCCCCCTCTTTCTTTTTCTATAATTTCAAATTTGATGTCTTGTTGCCATGTGATATCTTTTCCAAGCACACATCGTAAAGAAAGGGTAATTTTTCAGCTTAGTGTGAAATTAAGGTGTGGCCTGGTGTAATGATGTTATTATTGAAACATGTACGCTAACATTGAAAAATAAGTTTTAGAGAAGGAAGAAGGACGAGTAAGAGGGTGACGCGTGGCAAAGGCCCTCATTTTCAGCAGCCTCCTCTGTTTTCAGTTTACTCCCAAAGACGGGAGGCCGCATTTTAATCAAATCAGCACATGACACTGTCGTCGTGCTATACGCAATTCGCATTGCTCGTAAACGCAACACACATTTGTTATAAATAATTAACTGATTTCCTTCTTTTTTTTAAATCAGTTATCTATCTCCTATAATTAAGATTGAATATTTGTTCACTCTGCGTGATGTTGAGCCCTATCAAAGAATAAAAATACAGGGGAATGAAAGAGTGATTGTGGATAGGAAGAGGCATTAAAGAGGAAGCAAAGAAACAGAGTGCACGTGATGTGAGTGCACAACACTGGCTGCAAAGGAACGCTTACTTCCTCATGTTGTTCATAAAATACTATTGGTTGTTTTTTTTAAATTTTTTTAAGAAAGAAAAGAAGAGATATGGATATAAAAAGAGGGAGGACCCACACGGTTTTTAAGAAGTAACACAATCCCTTACTGGTTCACACAACAGCCACATTGAAGAGTGAACATGGCAACCACGATTCTGGTGTTTGACTAAAACTCACTTCTCACATGCCCGCACATTGGCGTCACATCTCACTTTCTCATTACAACCAAACATTATCACATTACCCTCACATGCTTCCTCCTTTCATTTCTTTTCACCTGTCCTTTTTCTTCCCCTGCCTCCTTCTCTCTCTCCCTCTCTGTTCCTTTGGGTCTCAACCATCAGTTGGACTTCAATGGCCAACCACCAACAGTCCTTGAGAATTCCATGGGCTTAGCCGTGGACAGTCTTTGGACTTTCTCCTACTCAGACAGTAATAAACTTTGGGTGCACTAACACACAAGGGCTAAAGGGTTAACAGCATAAGAACATTGGACACACAACTCTCACAAATAACTCAAAAACATCAAACTTCACAAATACAGTCCTACAGGATCTATTCTAATCTAATCTCCGTAGTTTGACTTTTGGAGGAATCTCTTTGTATGGTTTAACCTTCTCTTGTGTTTTTCTCAAGGGTTTTCCAAATCTCTCGCCTTCTCTGCCAGGTGAACTCAGTATGCTGAGATGAGTTCGAGCATTCTCTGTTTCACACGAGTTCTTCTTCGTTGGCTTGTATTCGTGTGCTTTGAAGCCTGCCGATCGCCTCTTCAGCTGCGACCTGAGAACCAGAAATGATTTTTATTACACCAGATTCCTCTAAAATGTCGGAGTTTTCTACGTAATGACATTGCATACATCATAACCTGATCTCTTTCTTCTCTTTGCTCTCATTTGCATCCTTCAAAGATGAACGAACAGAACCAGTAGCTGCAAAGTTGCGTAAGAGTGTTAAACAAGATTGTGAAGGGTAAAAATGTCGATGAAGAACAAAGTTGCGAGCATTTACATCGACTCCTTTTAGTTGGTTTTCCGTTCCTATCAGAAAGCTTCTCAACGTTGCTGGTTTTTACCAATGGCTGATCTTCCTTTTCCACTCCTTCCTGAAGCCAATCAAAACAATTCACATCAAAACTAACGCAAGAAAATCCGTATCAATGATCTCAAGACACAGCTCAAAGGTAGAGAGCCTGGGTACCTTTAACAGCGATCCATCATTTTCACAGTCCATGTTTTCAGTTCCCTGCAAATAAGATCTGTAACTAAACAGGCCATCTGCTAAATACAACTTACAAATCTAACAACAAAGTTGTCAATTATGACTGAGTATAGAATACGAGCTTGGGTTAGAAGCATACTCTCACTTCAGAGTTCTTCCCTTGAAGTAAGGCAGCCTTACATAGAATTTCATGCTGCAAAGCTTTCATCTGAAATGAGTATCCCAGAAATAATTGGTAAGATAATGCAGTTTGAACTGGAGTTTACATTTACCATTGGATTTAGCTTCCAAAGAAATGGAAGAAACAATGAAGCTTTTGGCTTACCCTTTCCTTTCCTAAATTGAGCTCCTACAAAATCAACAACATATGCCGTTATGCCATGTCATAACCTTATTTATTATGAATGAAAGATATTCACAAAGAAACTTGGAAACAGACCGCCAGCATCTGGCTGTTTGATTGAGCAAGATTATAGTTCTGTAGTTGCAGCATCTCTACATTGTCTCGCAGCCTCAGCAGCTCAGCTCCAGTCAGTTCAATAATTTTACTTTTCAAGTTTCAAATTAAGGAAGCAAAACTTAATAAAGGTGCATGATGGAGTGAAATCAATTCACACGTGCCTCACCTCATGGATTGTTCCTTGAGTTAATTAGCTTCATGAATTGGAATGAAAAAAGGAAATTGAAATGTATAGGGATGAAACACGCACAATACCAAAGATAGTAAGAAATCTGCCAATGGAACTTGTAGCTTGGTGGTGTAAGTGTTTTGCTTTTGATCGTGTCAAACCATGGATCAAAACTGGCAAATCTCAAACTCACAACACAGATAGTAAGAAATTCTGCCATAAAATTATTCAGGATACTCTCTTTCGGCTAGGAGCTGCATCAGAGCAGCTTTTTCCTGCATCAGAAATTTATGTTGGAAACAGAAATAAGTAAATAACGGTTACTAATACTTCAAAAACCAATGGAACAACAAAAAATGAAGCACCTTTAAAAGTTCGTCGATGCAGTTCATAGCGGCTGGCTTTTCTGCTTGGTTATGTAGTTTGGGTTGCATTTGCGTGTTGGTAATATCAGAAAGCTTCTTCCTCACTAACTTTGCAATAGACCTCTTCATCACCATTCTCTTGCCTCCTATTCCCACACTGCTCAACTCTATGCAGAACCAAATTTAGCTTCACTTATCCCCAACGGTTGATTCGTAGAAAGTGAAAGAATTTAAAGAGATAGGGCTTCATTTCAAGGGTATGTGTGAGTAGGGGTGCAAATATAGACGGAGTTGAAGGTGAAGTGAAAGACATACAAGTAATCGGTGTTTAAGATAAAGATATAAAAGACGACTAGTGGCTGTACTTTAGAAAAAGAAAGACGGGGAGATATAGATAGATAAAAGAGAAAAGATGGAAACAAGTCTGGATGGAATATTTGCTTCTTTGGACTCTTCATTCCCGCTTCGATCATCTTTTGAATCTATATGGATTGCAGAACAAGATAGGATTGTGAAAAAAAGAATACAAGGAAGAAAAGAAAACAGAGATAAAGGAGAGACGCAGGTTCTGTATGCCAAAGGAAATTTTAAATATTTCCAAGTGTTACCAACTTTGGTTACAATTTGCGCGGGCTTGTGCAACCTTTCACTCCATCACCGAGAATTTTATACGAATCTAGACCCATCAGCCTCTTTATTCCTTATTTTTCCATTTTCATTAGAAGGAATAGGTGCTCCCGTTATTGAAGTTTTTAAAGAAAATTACACTTAATTCCAAATAAAGAAATATACATTAAATAAGTCCCATAAAAAAAATATACTTTTCTCAGATCTCAAATTAAAAAATTTATTACTATCAAATCTCAATTAACAACCTCAAGATTGTCAATATATAACAACCCCGGGGCTATATCAACAATTTTAGGACCTGACATTAATAAATTTCCTACACATGACCTATTTGACGTAAAACCCTTTATTTGGGACCTCAATGCAAATTTCTCAAGTTTCTATCAGAAGCATAAATTGATAAACTACAATTATATAACTCAGTTCTTCTAATGTCATGGTAATCTCAGATTGATCATGAAACATATCAATTTCTCGCTCCAGACAACCTTGTAAGGTATCATATAACGCATCAATTCAGTGTGCTGAGTTTATAGAAGTCGTACTTAATGTTTACTTAAAAAACCTTAGATAATCAATAATCATCGTCGATCAAGTGGTAGAGTTTATCCATCACATCAAAAGGGCAGAATGGCAGTTACAGACGACATTACATTCATAAATTATCTTCGTATGTACATGGAAATGATGCCTATGAGTAGTTGTTACAGTTAGTTTTTTAAAAAAAGAAAAAATTAAATGCTTGCATTTTACAATTTTGAACGAGCAACCGTTTTCAACTACAGCTCAGGCAAAAAGCAACAATATTCATGAAAGCACCATTTTTGACATTAGATAGGCATGCCGATATCTCCAACTGCAGGCAGAAACAGGTCATGCATATTTTAACAGTCGAGATCAAATGAGGTGCAAAGCGTTGCACGCAGACGCAATGTGGTGAACTTCAAGCTTTCACCCTGTGAGATTCGGATATCTCATGCTACACCCCAAACAAAATGCTTAATTTTTCTGAAGCAATCCATCTACCCTAGCCACAAATAAACAGCAGCATTAGGTGATGCACTCTAAAAGTACCAAATCGAAGAAAGTTACAAGAAATCATGGCATGCAAGGCAATTATGTTGAACTATAAAGACGGTCAATTTCTAGTATGCAACACAATGTTATCGTGGAAATGAATGGCCTCTAATTTTTTCCTCAGAAGGGTCAGTCCAAGATGCTAACTAATCAGTTTAGATGACGTCATTCCAGTGTATCAACATCACCTGATCGTTTGTAAACGGCATCTTCAAATATCTTGTTGAATATTGTTTAATTATTAGTTGGTAGATGATGTGTTTATTTGTAAATAATCTTGGGTGGTAGTTTTATGCATTTGCCCTACTAACATTTACTCTTGTAGTTGGTAGATTATTCTTCTTCCTCTATATATAGTCTGATACCTCACTTTTTATCAATAAAGAGAAAATGCTGAATGTTTCTTCACTTTATATCCCCTAAGAATAGGCAGGAGGATATTGGCAATTTTCCATACTCAACCTGATCCTCGGCTGAAAAAGAAAAAAAAAAAATCCTGCACCACAAATGTTTTCAAGACTTCTATTAAATGAACTATATCATCTGGTGCTTTTCATTCAAATATATTAATTCCTATGCCAACTTCAGCAAATTATGCCAAAAAGAATATACAAGTCTTCGGGGATAGAGTCCTCGAGATACCTGAAACTGATTACTTTTGGATGAAGAAGTGAAGAAGATATGCAGCTCTATTACGAATCTGCAGGGCCAAAATGTATTTATATAATTAGATCATCCACTCAGTAAATCATTGGTTATAGGTAAGAAACAGTTTGATTACAAACCTTTGATGCATAGGAGCGCAGGTCTGTGCTAGAGATTAAACAAGAACAATTTTTGAGAAAACGGCAGAACATCTCATAAAGTACTTGATTGTCGTCAAACACTGGGCTAGCCAAGATCCAATTCTCTGACAAAACTAAGTATATGTACATCTTAAAGAGATCGCAACTCTTTTCTTTCAAATTAATCGCAGTTAGTGATCTAAATATCTCCTCTCCACTGATGACCTGAGAAAAGATGTAAAATTAGTCAATGTCAATATATAAAGGAATCAGGACCAAATTTCTAGCACACTTGCAGAATTAATTTGCTAGTTTCTATTGCACCCTCGGACATGTTCTAGAATTTAGGCAGAGTGCATAGCACTTCAGTTTAAGTTATTTGCTGTCCTTCCGAATATAACAAACTGACCAATATTCAATCACTAATGATAGAAACGAATCAAGAATCACAATCCCCAGGCTCTGGTTTTTCACTTGCATTAATGCTTGAATAGAAGAGTTAGGGAAATTAAAAAAGGCATTCATGATTTCTATATATAGGATTTTATATTACAAAAGATGGCCTCTCAACTATAAAATAAACCAAGAATGACTTTTGTCCAACAACTTTTCACTTAAGATTCATGGTAATCAGAAATAGAAACTCTTGACTGGTAATCAAATACACATACTACTTTCAATCATAATTATAAGACTCAATTAACTTTTTTTAAAGAGATTAAGGAATCAAAATAAGTTACTCAACCATATCATATATTGTGTTTTATTATATCATGTATTAATTTATAAGTCAAACAAAATAGTTTGAAGAAAAATGATAAATTTTAATGCTTTAAAATATTATAATTAGCTTTCTTAGAATTTTTGGAAAAAAGTCAACTTAGTCTTGTAATTAGGACCGAATGGAGTACATATTAACACTCCAAAACAACTAATAATATTCTAAATTATGTTATACCCTTAACCAATGAATAAAGCATAGTGAGTATTGAAACAAATAACTAAAATAGATACGCCATCTATAACTTGCTGGGCAGATGCAAACTTTCAGTGACTTGAACTTTCGTTCCACACTTTATATGCACAACAACCATTAATCTTGGTAGAAAAGATAAGTAACATACTCCATCAAAACAAGGAAGAAGACTTTTATAAGCAACTGCACTCCTAAGTTGTTTACAGCGAAAGCTGACCTCTGAAATGCATTCAACAGCTTGAATGCAATTCAAATCCTTTGAGACTCTGCATGTTAAATTGAGAATGACAAAGAGCAATACAAAAACAAGCATAAATTAGAAAATAAGTACGATCATGCTCACCTAAAGTAGGATATCAAGAGCAAGAATTAAGCATATGATATACCAAAAAACTTATCAAGGCAATACCTCAATTCTCAAGTACATATTCCTACGTCCGACCCAATATAGGACATATCTGGGGAGTTGATTTTGGCACTAAATATAAGACATATTTTTCATATTCATCAATATTTTCCTAATTTACCCCTACCGATTCTCCCTCGACAATAATCAAAGAGGAAGGGGAATGAAGTAATTAAGGAAGATGAATAGGTGTTTAAGAAAAAACATATCATATTAACTAACTTAATTAACTTTCTTAATCTAATTATATTAGGTAACTATGTCTTATATTAAGGATTGGAGGGAGTACATCACCAATACAGAAAAATTGCCACAAGCAAAGACAGAACCCATGGTTACTAGCACTGGCTTCATCGTGAATCTAACCACTACAAACCAATTTTGCCAAAACAATACTGCCAAGTGTGACTACATTCAAGCGCAGTGGTACACAAGGATGCCCATAAATTTGCAGCAACTATCCCTTGTAACCCACTTATAACCCACTTAACGCAGTATACCCTTTCCAAAGCCCATGACTATACCCAACAAGGCCAATCATTCATAAATAGATAATTTGTAAAGCATAAACTTGTAAAACACTTAAATTTGGTAGACGCTAGGTACAATAGGAGATATCAGGCTGCCAATTGAAGAGTGTCGATAAATGAGCCAGTTAGCAACCAAATATAAAGCAACAATATCCGTTAACTTTACTAGCATAAAACCCCAAAGAATTAACGAAGTCAATAACCTGCAAGCAATAAATTTTGCTATATTTTCACAACTTGAGCTCCACTCCTCGTCTGTGAAGTAATTGACAGCTGATTGCATACAGTCGTTCAGAAGCATCAAGAGACCTTGGAGCTGGCGATCCAAAAATAGACATATAATAACTTCAACTATCTCTTCAGCTTCTACAGCGGAGAATATAACCTTTTGACTCCTGAAATGACAGCCAAGAGAAGTGATTTTTTTAGCATCAGAAAATCCCCCAATTACTTTCTCATGTGGCATGAATAGACAACGTTACAGATGCAACTAAGAAGGCAGAACCCCATAATAGAAGTGATGTCGCACACATAAACATAAACTTCTTAAAGTCATTTAGGATAACATCCAAGTAGACTCACTGTTACTTACCTTATCAGACAACAAGCAGTTACAAATCTGACCCAAGCCCTGATATTTTGGGGTGGCCCTCTAGGAGTAGAATCTAAAAACGTTGAAGACAACCATTGTCAGAAGCACAAGTTAATGCAGCACAATATTTACAGTTCTACATGACATGCTGCAGAAGCACAGTCACCTTTAAATCAAGAGAAATTGGAAATAGTTTATTATTATCATTAAACTCGTCTCTACTACCTACATGAACTGCCAATTAACCAGATATTTTGACATTTTATAAGCCTTTTGCAATCAATAGTGCCAAAAGGTGTCACCTTGGAAGAGTTGTAAATAATCTAAGATTGATACAACTAAAGTAATTCACACTCTTATTATCTAATCATAACTGTAGTCTGCCCTCCAAAGTTGTGTATCTAGATAAACTAAAACAAATTTAAGAGCTACCTGTATCCATAGTAGCAGCACTTGATGAAAAGTTGAAGAGAAACCCATAGATATCAAGAGCTCTTCTCAGATCTTTATAGTTGGGAAACCAATCAATCTTGACAGTTAATTGGCCATCCTAGTAAGGAACTATAATTAATCAAGCATAAGCAAAAGCATCCAAGAATAAGGAAAACAAGAGCTCTGGAATCTTTTTTAGATAGCCTAATCATCCATTATCAGAATAAACACATAAAGAAGTTTACCTCTTTAGTAGATGAAAGAATTGCACACCAAAAATCACATGCACAAGTTTGCAGCTCTTCTTTTGTTGAATATAACACTGAAAGAGAAGTGTTAAACAGCCATAAGATAACATCGTCCCTAAGTGTAACACCCATAAAATCACTATGCCATGCTTCTACTCACTTGTATTGAAGGTCCAGGCAGCAACTGATTTTTCCACATGGTTATACAAGAAAACCAATTTTGGAAGCCACCCATTGATTAATAAACCTTCTAGAAATAAGTCTCCTGAAGGAATACAAAATGTTAAATGAGTTAGTGCTTAAGACAGATGTGAGTAGCTACTGATTCTTTCTGCATGTGACTCAAGAAAACCAATTTTGGAAGCCAGACAATAGACATTGATCAGTAACCCTTCAAGAAATATGACTCATGAGGGGCAAATAAGATTAACTGGGTTAGTGCTTAAAAAATTGGAAGCCACTTGGCCACC
>JBAGKO010000014.1:19387686-19398329 GCA_037177275.1 Acacia concinna
CATCTTGGTAAATATTTTAAAAAGTATTGTATTTTAGTATTTATTTATTTATTTTATAATATTTAAATAAAAAAGCCCACCTAAGCCCAACGTTGCCCCTTTTTTTTAATTTTTTCTTTCTTTCTCTCTCACACAAATTACACACTTGCACTTTTTTTTATAATAATAATACTCCCCTTCCCCAAAATCACACGCACACACTAATTTTTTTTTAAACAAAACCAAATAATAATGATAATAATAATAATCTTATTACTAATACTACATTCTACTAATTTGTTTGATTCTCAAAATTCATGTTTAAAATTAACCTTTTTCTCTTAAAAATTATTTCTTATTTATAATTAAATATTAATACAACAAAATTAGGGTGTTACACAAAAACTCAGTGAAGAAAAAAAAGTACACAATAAATATTGAAGCTACTTCATTAAAAACCTTATCAGGAAAATCCATAGGATACAACCTTGATTAAGGTAAAAAGTACAGCATGATGTCTATTCCCTTTCATGTAATATTGTATTTACTCCCCCTCATAGCAATATCAATTTTACTTTCATGATCATAACATTATTTCTAATGTATTTTTTAGCATAAATTTCTTTTAGCCATCAAGTTATGAGTGATGCATTATCACCAAATGTTATGTTGAAATGTATTGTTGTAACATATCTTCTAGATATGTTAACAAAAACCAATATATACTACATTCTCATATATACCTGCAAGAACTAAACTTTACAAATAGAATTATAATAAATACAATATTAGTATAAATATTTCCATCAAAATATCAAATATAATGAACTCCTAGATCATTAAATTCAATATATTTTTCAAGCAAAAATCATTATAACACAAATATATGATTTTAAAATCATTAAGGTTTGCAATAACTTGATCTGTAAAATTATTCTTTTTTCAATATCAAACTTAAATCATTTTAATTCATGTAATATTTTATATATTGAATACTTTTCTTATACATGCTTCTAGGATTTTGGATATTTCAAGAATTCTCATATAAACTTCATTATCCATAGATATGCATGCATAATGATATATAATAGATGCAATATTTTGTTTGCACATACTCCCAAACTAATAATATATGCAATAATTATTGTATCCACAACCAAATGGTATACCTTATCATAATCATTTCAAGACCTTTGTGAAAATCTTTATTTTCACATAAAAATTTATACATGACAAATAACTTTATAGTCCAAATGTTGGATTACAAGTCCATATTTTTCACATATTGGAAAACAGTGTTTATTGCATCTTTTCTCTTTTCACTTTTTCTTTTGGCCAATCACCTTTGGATCTACTTTTTTAACTTATCTATGTATAAGATCTTTATTTTATCATATGATACCATTATAAAAAATGTTGTCTATAATTTTATCCTTTTCGGCTTTATTTTCCAATGACATAATTAATTGAGATTGCTTTATTGCTTTTAAGTACCTAAACCTCTTTTGAAATTTTTGCAATTAGTTATATCTTTGCTTCTTCTAGAGTACCTGCCTTCTTAATATGATCATCTTGATTATTTACTCCTTTATCTTTTCGTTTAGAACAAATTATTCTCTTATGCTTCAGACATGTCTCACTTCATTTATCTTGACTAAAGTATTTTCAGTTGGAATATGAGATTTAGTAATTCTCATTTAGATTAATAATTGCATCTGGCAATATTATGCAATATTCCATGAATGCAAAATTTGATGAACTTTTAGTTCATACCGCTATATTTAAGGATTGATACTTAATTGATAGTAATAATGCATTTCTTTCCCCCCTCTTTTCTAGCTACTCAATTTCTCTCCTTAATTGTAAGAAAACTTTGTTGAATGATAACAAATAATTATACAGTATAAGATTCCTAAATCCTTCGTTTCCATTAGAAACATTATTTTGTTTCATTTAGAACAAATAAGAAGAACGAGGTTCTTACCCAACATTTATATCTTTCCTTAATTATTCATCCATGTGCATTGTGGTAGATCAATAGTAATGCACATTATTCAAACCTTTTAAGATGAAAGATGTTTGACTCTGACCAAAAGCTAATTTTATGAGGAGCATTTGTTTTGCTTGTATTACTGCTGTAATATGTAAGATCCACTACCACAAAATTGTGTATATATGACGATGTATATATAACTAGGCAGGATTTGAATCGACGCCTCACCTAGTTATATATTACAGTTTTTTAAAACAATGTCATAAATGTGAGAAAAATATATGACGGTTTTTGAAAAACAACCATATATAAAGACGCAGAAATTGAAGCACCATACGTCCGTCACATATATGACAGTTCTATAAAGAAGTGCCATATAAATTAAGTAAATATATGCTGCCATATATAATTGAACATATTTGACGGTTTTTCTAAAACAACCACCATAGAAATTCCTTTAAAACCCTATTCTGACTGCTTTATTTCATATTCAGCAAATTTCATTCGTCACGCGCTCTTCTCCACCATAGCCCACTTCTGACATACTCACATGAATTTCCCTGTTGTTCGTGCTCTTTTAATGTTCATCTACTATGTCTACTTCTCTATGAACGTGCTAAATGGTAGATATGATCTGTAGTATATGACAGACTTTGTTATTCTGCCGTTGCACGTGTTGTACGGAAGTCTTGTTATTTCTTCAGAACTTTGCTATTTTTGCGATAAATCGCATAAATGTGAGACATTTCTACCCTTAAGTGTTGTTATTATCATTTAGTGCTGAAATTTTTTATGAATATCTAATCGATCTGCATACTCTACAGATTTGGGAATGATGTGCGCTCAGCTCTATATCTCGCGTGTGTCATCGTTGTGTAGTGGGTTGTGTATGCGGTGAATCACATAAAAATGAGACTTGGTTACGTTATTCGGATCCTTATTTTTCTTTCTTGCGGTATATATATATATATATTCTATTTTGCAAAATCGATCGTCATCATTTTTGTTTTGCAATCTATTTATTGAGCTCCTTAAATAAATCTTCTGTCATTTTAGGATCAATGTATATTGTTTTAGATTATAGTTTAATCTAATAAAATCATAAACAACTGGATATTGATCCGTAGAGTGCATAAGATTCTCTGGGGGATCAATATAAATGGACTGTAAGATAAAATGATGATGGTTGGTCTTGTAAAATAGAAAAGAAAATACTTGGCGGTTGTTCAATAACAACCATCATATATCCATATATATATAAAAGTTGTTATTTAACAACCGTCGTTTATAAGTGGCATATACATGATATTTTTCACTAGAAAACCATCATATTTAGAGAAATATATATATGACAGTTTTTGAACCGTCATATATATATGGCGTAAAAATATATGGTGGTTAGAAACCATCATATATGGGTTAAAACAACCGTAAAATATAGACAATTCTGTAGTAGTGATCAAATATGTCAATTTCAAAATATATATTTTGTTCTCATAAGTGCTGTTTGAGCTATTTTTGGAGGTTTCAATAATTTATTTATGAATCGTTTAATCTGAAAACTGCTCACACAATATAGTCATTCATTAAAACAATCTTGCAAACTTCAGTTGCAAACTAAAATTAATCTCACATATAGCCATCTTATAGACACATCTATCAAATTTATTAAATACTTATATGATTTATATATTATCTGAATAGGCCTATATATGAGTTTGATATATTTCCAGAAATGTAGAAATTTATTTTAAACCATAACTGCTAATATAGTTAATTTTATTTGAGAACAAGCAGCCATATGAATTATTATTACATTGTATAGTATGCTGGCTATTCATGAAGAATCTTCTTGTTCTTCAATGAATGTCAATAATCTGTATCATATATATGACTTGGATGATCAAACAAGTCATATCCACAATAAAATTGTTTGAATCACTAAACTTCTGGTTTACTATAACATGTTTCTTAACTAACAACAAATTTTTCAATTTTTATAAGGTATTGATCCAAAATCTTAATATGATGACATCAATTTTTGGGAGATAAGTAGACTTTGTGAAGAAATATATGAGTATAAATTTTCAATATTAACTCACACTTGTATTTTACATATTTCCCTATCAAGTTGGGTCATATAAATATGCTTCAACACACATTATGCCAATAAACTATATGTAATTTGAAAGCTCAAATGCTCCATACCTCACACAATTCTTGATTTCAATTAAACTAGGCTATCACTTTCTAACCCTTTAACGAATCAAAGCTTTGATATAAATCTTTTGGTTATAAATTTTTGTAATCAATTCTTCTTTCACCAAAAAAAAAAAAAATCTATAATAGGTATTTAAGAACTATATCGATTTTATGACGTATAAGTTCTTCAGGAACTATATTACTACATTTATATACATCATTTTTCATTGGCAACGATATACTCCAATTCGCATCTTTTTATGCATATTCAAAGTATAAAATGTTTAGAATCTTAAACCACATAAAGAAATATGAAGAGATCCATAATCAAAATACATAAAATTCTTATTGCAATGATTTGTGATGTTTAGGGGTTAAAGTTAATTTGAGAGAAATGTAAATACAAATGCATTACACTACAAAATAATAATGAATAATTATGACATTCATAGTCTTTTTTTTTAAAAAAAATTCCTATTATTTGATCATCCGTAAATTTGACTTGCATAATATATATAGTTTACACATAATACAAAATAGTTTTGTCTAACAAATCATATCATATTCATAATGAGTTTTCTCATAAAATTAAATAATTTTCATTCTCTTAATTCAAAAACGACATACACATGATTTTTTTTTCATAAAAGTAACATAAAACTAATTTGACTCAAAAATGTATCATATCATAATTTATGTATGTAACTTACATATATCAGAGAAAGATGTTGGGGAGTAGGAGAAATAACAATATGAGAATTGGAAGAGAAGACAATAAATTATCAATATCAAAATAAAATAGAAATTGAAAAGTATTTGTATGTCTTTCAATAGTAATTAAACATTCAGAAACTGACAAAAATTGCATATATATATATATATATAGGGAAACATAATAATAGTGCTCTAAGAGAGAGAAGACATGGCTAAAATGAAAAACATAATTAATAATGAAATAAAGTATCTTGATGGTGGTGTATATGAATTGAGCATTTGATAAGAATACACAGGGCAATAGAGAAACAAGAACCCCATGATGAAAACTGATGTAGGGTTGACATAGTAAATTTCATTGATATATGAATAATAGTCTCTCTCTCTCTCTCTCACACACACACACCATATGCTTAAACTTACAAATAAATTGTACAATTATACATAAATGGTGTTATACAAATAAATAATGAAAGCCCTTCAATTTGGGAGTTATAAGTTATAATGACATTAGCCATGAGATGGAATCCAAAAGGCCATGAAATTATGATCATATATACCATAATGTTTAAATTTGTAAATAAATTGGCACTATAATTAAAATTTTAAAATAATCAATAATTACCTTTTTGTATTTTTGATTCCATATATCACTCACAAATACTAAATGATATTATAATAATTAGTCCATGTAATAATTTCTCTCACAATTTTGATCACAATAACTTTAAACAATAATCAAAATTAAACTATATATAGCCTTCTGGGCTTATGATTACTTCTTTTGCATCTACAATAAATTTAGACGTAATTCTTTACTATCCATTGCCTCTTTTGATATTTTTATAACATCTCATTGTCTCTTTGGATTTACGACTATTTTGGCCTTTACTTTCAATAAACCAATCCATATTTGGCTATGGGCTTCAAGCTATTTTGTATCATTATTACTAATAATAATATTATAATGTTCATAAGAACATTATTTTTCAGTGATCATGGCAAGCAAGAAACTATTGAATTCCAATTGTCATTTTTCCCATTGTAATATGATTAAAGTCACTTTATTCTCATAAGTATATTATAGGCTTTCAATCCACCAATATTCTTTCATTATCAATTTGGGCATATGTAATTGTAGTAAAATCTGCTAATTAGTTTTTAAGACTCTTATTTTAAATTATATGATTCTCTACAAGTTATTTTGTCTTCAGGGCAATATATAATAGAAACACTTTTTCAAAGCTAAAACGTTGTTTTGTGTCATTCGATATTTGAATTATAAGACTTCAATACTTTAACATTTGTAACAATTTAATCATCAAAATGCCACAAAATTTTTTTTCATGCCTTTTATTGGAACCATAAGATGGTCTATCATCAAAGAACCATTATCTTATTTTACATGCTTTCTATTGGAAACACGATGGTCTTTTACCAAATATCCATTATCAAAAGTGATATAACTTCTAGTTATGATCTCATAGATATTATGGCTAGTAGTCATTTAATAAAATTAACAGAATAATGTAATGAAACAAATTAAAATTAATATATATAATTAAATATAAACAATAGATAAACTTGTAATTAGATAGATTACACGATATAATCATATATAATAATAATAATTATTATTGATATAAACAACACACACAAAACAGACTAGATGAGAGAAAGGGAAAGATGCATAAACAATATGCATTACGTGTATATAAACAATGTAATTACACAGAATAATTTGGAAAAAAGGAGGAAAGAAAAAGAGATAAGAATTTTGGAAAAGAGTCAAAATTGAAAATAAGTTTATATAAAATTTCTCTAGACACTGAGAGATGGAAGTATGGAGAGGGGCAGAGGGAGTGATATAGGGGGGAAGTTCGGCGACGGAGGCGAATATAAAGGCAAGAATACAAAAGAAGGGTCGAAATGAGGAAGATGGGGAGGATGGAGGAGAGGATATGGGGATGAAGAAGAGGAGCGAAGAGGGATCATATAGGGATAAAGTCCTAAATTTGGAGAAAATAAATCATCAAACCTCTGCTAAGGGTTCGCAGGTAATGGAATCCACATGGAAAGATTATATTGATGGTTTGAATGGTTTCTTTGCAAAAAATGATGATTTGGGGTATAAATCTGTAAAGGTGGATGAAGATGGTAGAAGTAAAAACTTGTGCCTATCCATAAAGGTAACGAGGGAGGAGTATGAAGCATGGTGTCACCATGGTGTAAATCCTTGATTGTGAAGATTTTTGGATTTGAATATGTCAATCTATAAACTTCGTCCATGTCTAGAAAAATTATGGAAGATGGAAGTACCGTTCAAAATACTTGATTTTGAGAATGACTATTTCATTGTCTTTTTTGATACAAACAAAGATTTGTAATATGTGTTGATGCAAGAGCCATTGATGATCAATGACCATTATGTTCTAGTTTAACGTTAGCATCCAAACTTTGATTCGTGGGTGACGGATTCCCAATGAATAGTTGTTATGTGGGTTTGGTTTAGATTAGTTCCAATAGAATTTTACAACTATGAGTCTTTGTGGAAGTTAAGTGTGTTGATAGGAAGAACTTTGAAAGTTGATTTGATTACTTCTATGGGTTTAAGAGGTCATTTCGCCAGAGTTTGTGTGGAAATAGATCTTGAAGTACCTTTTTTGCTAACAGTTAACCTTTTTGGTATAACAATTCAATTGGAGTATGAAGGTTTACACTTGGTGTGTTTTCACTGTGAAGTGTTTGGGCATTGGAGGGAGGTATGCTTGTGGGTTATCGAAGGGGAGAAGGAGGTGAAGGAGAGGGAGTTAAAGGAAAAAGAAATTGAAAAACCAGTAAGGAAAACAAAAGGACAAGATTGCATGATTAATGTCACTGATAATGGGGAAGGAAAGTTAAAGGAGATGGATTATTTGAGTTCTTTTGAGTCTGATAAACATTTACATGACCTGAAATTGAAGCTCCATTAGCCACGACAATGGTCGCCGTAGTGCCGAGAAACTCATCGCCGATGTATGGACCTCACATGCTTGTCAAACGTCTAATTTGGAGGAATTATGGTAATAACTAATAACGGTAATCACGATACTAGAGCAGAAGGAGGCTGGATTAGAGAGAACTGAATATGGAAATAATAATCTCAAGGATTTGCGAGAGATATATGAAGTTAATGATGATATAAAAAGGAAATTCATTAATAAAAGGAATCCTATTATTTTGGGAGATAGAGCCAATCAATTATCTGGAGGTAATGAGGGGAAGGGGAGTCAACAAGAGGCTATTTCAATGGAGAAAAATAAGGGCTTTTATAATAATGAAAAGCAGCATTTTGGTAAAGATGTTGAGCACCTACAATAGGTAAGAGTGGATAAGAAAATAAGCTCAAAGACTAGGCCTCAAAAATTGGGTGAAAAAGAAAATAGAAAAAATGATCATCTTAAAAAGGCCCATCAATCAAGTCAAGTTAGTCTATATGAGGGACCCAGTTAGAATTTTGAATCTATTTGTAGTGCTAAATGAGTACCAGCCCACTTATGACCCCACAAAAATGCCAGAAATAGTAAATGAACATGAAAAATTGAGCAATGTGAGATGGATTCAGTTATATATGGGATTTGTGATAAAAACTTGAACCTTGCTTTCTTAGAGAATCATATGCCTAATAATGATGATATGGGTATTAATAGCCATTCCTTTAATTCTTCAGTTTCCTCATGAAATATCTTTTTTGGAATACAAGAGGCTCGTGATATAATTCATTTACGGGTCTTATTCGAGAGTTATCTAGTAGAAATAAAGTTGAAATGGTAGCCATTTTGGAAACTTGTTCAAGTAGTGCAAGAGCAAGGAAATTAGCTACAAGACTGGGTTTTTAACATATGGAGATTGTGGATTCAAGGGGTTGTAGTGATGGTTTATGGGTTCTTTGGAAGGAATGAAAAGGAAATTATGAAATTTGGAAGCAAATCACCAATTCATACGTCTTTGCTTTTCTTTTAATTCTTTGGTGTTATATATTACTGTTGTATATGCTAACCCAAATCATATTATTAGACGATTACTTTAGTTCACTTTGAAGAGAATTAGTAAATCGGTAGATAGTGCTTGGTGTTTAGGAGGGGATTTTAATAGCACTCTTTATGAAATATATCGTCGTTTGACTCTTCATGAACATAATAGATTTGATTAAGATTTTAACAGCTGGATGGAGGATCTCAATTTTTCAGACTTGACTTGTAGAGGGCATTACTTTACATGGAAGTGATCAAGGCCGAAATGTCACCTTTCCGGTCTGTCAAGATGTGATTACACCAAATAATATAGTATAGGGCACAAACCAATCGTTCTTTTTAAGGAATGCTTATTGGTGAAGTCCTAGAAACTAGTTTTCAATAAAAATGCTATGAAATGAGTAAGGAAAAATAGGGGTTTTCAAAAGATTTAAAAGTGGTGCAGTAAGGGTAAAAATGGAAAAGGGAATAAATATTTTTGGTATTTTAGATTATGAACGAATGATTTAGACTTAAGGGAATTATGATGAAATAGTCTCTCGATGATGTAAACTCGGCTATCCTTGCTCTGAAAAAGATGTTTGGGAGTTTTGAAATCTCTAAGTTTAAAGAAGAACCCCAAGCAATCACTTGGGTCCAATGCCTTAGTTAATATTAAACTTCACTTTAATCAAAATTAATTTAACATTTTATAATACACTGTTAAAAACCACTTAGAGTGCAAATGGAATGGATGATGCAAATTCCCTAAATTGTTAATCAACAATCTGAGGATGCCAAGCGTAGACAAATAATCAATAATCATTGATAAATTATCCGAACACAAGGATTCAATGGAACAATATCCAAACCAAATGCATTACAGAAGTCTAAAGCCCAGAATTTATAATCATAAATTTAGTCTCGCATAATATGCATAAATCCTAAATCTAGGAAATTCCAAAACAGAATGAAATAAAATACTAGACTGCAAATTTACTCCCCTGTGAAACCCTGTAAGCTCAAGCCTTATCTTTCATCACCAAGAGGCTAAGAGTTTTAGCCTCTCATGTCTTCAAATCACATGCAATCGTTCCTGCTATAAGAATCCATGAGTGATGCTAAAACTAGGGTGAAAGGGTATAGAAGATGATGACTGGGAAAGATTTAGATGGCTTGGAATGGTAGGGAATGATAGAGGAATGAAGGAATTTGAAGGTTAGGGTTTGGAGGTAAGGAGAAGTTTAGAGAAAATGATGAATGGTTCTTGACTGCAAATCTACAGAATCAGGATGACTTCCTCGTAGTGGCTGCTTCCCCTTAAATATGACATGTAAAAACCCTACTTTAAAATGTGCAACTTAATTTTATGGACTCAGGTCGTGACCTCAAGTGTGTCAAGTCGTGACCTGGCATGACGGAGAGCAACTAAGTTTTGATTTAAGCTCAGGTCGTGACCTCAGAAGACAGACAGTACTTCAGTCTTGACTTAGCTTCCAAAACCAAGGTTATCAAATCGAAATTCGAATCATAAATCAAAAAGCCTATTTTTAGAATCGTGAATCGAACCGTATCATGAATTGTAAGATTCATGATCAATTATTATGGATGACATAAATTTAATTTTAATAAAAAATATTAGAAGTTAATGTTAAAAGTTTATAGATATTATCAATTTAGAATTTAAAAGACAAATAATCAAATATTATTTCATAATTCATAAAGATAACATTTTAATTTTATTTTTTTAATAAACATTTTTT
>JBAGKO010000014.1:19439428-19457182 GCA_037177275.1 Acacia concinna
AGTATTGTATGATATTTATATATAGATTGAATCAATGGGCAACGTAAAATTCGTGCAGATAATTTTTGAAAAAAAAAATTCATAAAAAAGACCATACCAAGTCCCCAAAGTCATTTGGGTACTTCGTAAGTGACCTACCATGTCCCTAAAGTTTGGGGACGTGGTAGGTCACTTACCAAGTCCCCAAATGGCTTTGGGGACTTGGTATGTCATTCTTTCAATGTCCTTTTTTTTATGGACATTATTTTATTATTTTCTACATCCCTCATTTATACGTTCTTTAAAAAAGAGACATTAAAAGCTTTTAAAAACAGATGTTAAAAACATTTTTTGTAGTAGTGTCCCCACTATTATTTAGTTGTGGCATTTAAGGGGGACATTGTATATAATTCTAAATGCCCAACTAAAGTTAATAATATAGTGACACATATCAATGGGGAAACCAGAAAATGACACACACATATACACAAATATATATATAATTTACCTAATTTTGGGCAAGCATCTACAGTCCAATGCTATATATTCATAGAACGTAAAAAGCCATAAGAAATGGAAGAATTTTTTGGGAATCATACAATATCCATTTATTCTTTTTTCTCTAACAGATGGTAAATAACAACAGGTTAAGTGAGCATTATTAATTAATAATTTCGGTAGATCATAGATAACAAGCATTGAACAACAGTCAATAATTAATCAAATAAGAATCCTAAACCCTGTATTAAACAACGACAGATCAAATATATTGAGATATATTTATTTATTTTATATTTCTTATATATGACGTTCTTTTAATAAACCGTCATGTATGTAAAAACGGATTATTGATTCAAATTTTGGGTCTTTATACATACCGGTTTTTTTAAAACCACTATATATATTTCACATATGTATGCCATTATTTTTAAAAACCATTCTATATGTCAAAAGCGGGCACCAATTCAATTCTCGCATCTCTATATCTCGTAGTGTTTTTAATAACCGCGATATATAAAGCGTGGTATATATATAAATATGTGGTAATGAATATATAGGATCAAGGCTGTGCTATCATAACAATATAATATAACAAGCCAAGCCATAAATATATAGCCAACGATATGCTTTCGTAATTAAGTAATGAATTGTGAACTTATTCCTCATATACATTACAACAATAAGAAAACCCTCTGGCGTTGTTAAAACCATCTAGATGGATGTTCAAGTCTTTTTTAAACCTATTCGTTATATATATATATATATAATTACAATTAATCTATTCTATTTGGTACTAATTATAAAGCTTATTTGATTTTTTTAGAGAATTTAAGGAATCAAAATAAATTACTTAATTATATCATATGATGCGTTTTGTTATATTATATATTAGTTCACAAGTCAAACAAAATAGTTTGAAAAAAGGATAATTTTAATGTTTTAAAGTAATGTAACTAACTTTCTTAAAATTCTCTAAAAAAAACATTAACTGATTCTTATAATTAAGATCGGAGAGAGTATATATTAATTATTACAGTTGAATAATCAATAACTTACTAAAGGGATAGATATCGATCGAATCCTTTTTCGTTTGACTCATCTTACGATTATGATGTAAAAGAAAATGTTATCACGATTAAAAGGATTATTATTATTTTCTAAAATAAATTTAAATATATACGGTATTTAGTTATTTATTGCCCCTCTATGATTATTATTTAACAATACTTTTTAGAAAGTGTAAAAAGATATTTTATTTATTATATTTTTTATGTTAATAAAATGAACTTTATTTTTAAAAAAGAAATTCCAGCAAGAAGTTGAAAGAGAACGCACAGGACAAGAATATATTAGCTTTTATTTGGTAAGCAAGAATAGTAAGATATGAGGGGGCTCCTCTTCATTGCCTTCCCCTCCATTTTCTCTCTATTTCCTTTAATTTGGGGGAGTTCTTAAATATTTTTGTGTGTGGTTTTTTTATTACTAGATTCTACATAAAATGAGTGACATTTTAATATATTATAGGCGAAAAACGATTTGTTTTCACTTTTTTTTTATGATTTTTCAAAGTTAAAACTCTAAATTAAAAAAATAATTCTATATTTTTTTACATGCAAAACTTTGACAAATCATAAAAAAATTGAAAACAGGTCCGTTTTTCGCCTATAATATATCACAATGTTACTCATTTTATGTAGGATCTAGTCATAAAAGAACCACAAAAAAAACATTTAGGAACTCCCCCAAATTAGAGGAAATGGAGGGAAAGGCAATGGAGAGGAGCCCCTCCCAGACATGAGCTTCTGTTTTTTTTTACCCCTTCCTATCTTTTTCTCAACGATTTAGATCTAACATTTTATAAAAATATTATTATATTTTATTTTAAAATATATTTTTTTTATATAAGATGCAAAATAAATTCAAATTGTTAAAATTATTTTTGTATCTTTTAAAAAATATATAATAATATTTTTATAAGATATTAAATCTCAACTGATTATATCTTAATGTAACAGAGAAAAAGGGAATAATGATAGAAGGAAGTAAAGGAAAGAAGCCAAATCTGCTTAATAACGTGTCAAGTATTAACCTTTCTGAGCATTGTGCAAAATCCACGCCATTCTTAATATAATTGTTTTTATTACCCAAAAACTACTCTTTTCAATTTTTAATATAAGAAAGAGTTAGTTGACTATTTTTTTAGAAATTAAGAAAAATAAATATGTTCCATTAAAGTATTTATATTTATCATTAATTTTCAAACTAATTTATCAAAATTATTAATTAATATATAATCTAATGGTATACCATATATACTATATTTAAGTATAGTTTTCTTATAATTAAAAAAAGGGTTAAGTGACTTTTAGATTAAGAACAAAAGATTTAAGTTTAGATTAGCTTTTAAAAATAAATTTTACAACTTATAAGATAAGTATGTGATACATTGTCTCAACTTATAAAAAAAAACTTTTAAAACTTAAGGGCCCGTTCGATTAGATTGCATTGCCACATGCAATGCAGTGCAGTAAAATGTAATGGGAATTACATAGGTGACATTTAATTTGTTTTTTGACGAGGTGCAATGATTTATTTTATAATAATATTTTAAAATAAATAAATATATGCAAAAGACTAATTTGCCCTTAAATTGTTAAATCCACGGCTACTATATCATCAAAATAACAAAAGCCACAGCTGTTTATTCTCAATTTACTTTTGACTATGGGTGTTCAAAAAATCTTGATCCTAGTACTCCTGGCCCAATCCTAGGATTTTGATCCTAGGAATTTTTTGGTCCCGGCCAATATCAACCTTGGTGATCTCGACTGGGGTAGGGCTGGGACCAGGATCACTTTTAGTGATCTTGGTCCTAGGTTTTAGTATTTTTTTAATTTTTTTATCTTATTAATTAAATGATCATTTTATTTGTGTATTCTTACTCCTATTAATTAAGTTATCTTTTTAAAATATGTGTATAACATCTTTTGTTGGAGTTAAACCGCATGTATTGCGATACTAAGCTTAATTATATACTGTATAAAAATAATAACAATAAACATTATTTCTGAACTCTGAATTAATATATGTAATTATTATGGCCTTATTAGTTATTAAATGATTATTTTAAAAAATAAAATATGAAAAATTTATTTAATATAATTTTTTAATAAACATAAACCAAAAAATCCCGGTCCTGTCCTGGCCTGGGACCAAGATCAAAACGAGACTGGGACTGGGACCGGGATACAATTTGTCTTTTTATCATATTATAGGATTAAAATTGGAATTTCATCTATAATTGCATGCATGCAATAAGTATTCATAGAGGCCCCAATAAATAAAGATTACAAAAAAATATACAATATGATATACCATTACAATCTATATTAGCATAAAAAAGGGTAATCAAACACAATACCTATAATAAAATAATAAAGATTACCATCCAAATATGCAATGCTGTCTAACTAAACGGCCCTTACGTTTTCATGTCTTTCAAAAACAAAGTATTATTTAGAATGTCAGCTGCTGCGTTAAATCCTATGCGTTACTGTCGCATTTTTCCTTTTTTTTTTTTTTTTTAAAAATGTACAGGATTGTGATTTGGTTGTATAGAATAATGATATTATAAAGTTTTTTGTTTACTTGTTTGGCTCTGCTGGGAATGTCTTTTCTAGTGAAGTGTAAAGGTCAAAAGGTATGGCCCAAGGTACAGTCTGACAGATTAGATACATGTATATAATAATCTTCACGTTTGTTTGGTCTAATCAATGATTAACATTGCATTAGTTGTCAACAAATATTAGATGGATTACCAGAATAGTACCCCCATTAGATAATTGCCTATTAGGCATACGAGGCTTTTACTTTTATTATACTATTTTCTTTTACAAAATCTATATCTTGGATCCGCCTTTGAATTAATTAGTGCGTGTTAATATTAGGTTTAATTAAAAAAAAATAACAATCCACCTGGTGGACTCTGATTGACTGTTGTCTGCGACCTATGGTCTTGTGGATTTTTTTCCTTGTTCATCCCAGAGGAGCACACACATAATTTCAAACAGTTCATACAGTATTTTCCATATATTATTTATTGGGACAAAGATTGCTTCAAATCCCAACAACTATTCCTTACTACTTACATTTAAATATTTACCCTCCTACTAATAATCTATAGCCAGTCTGATTGGGCTGTTGTGTGTTGGAAGCTATTTTAGCAATCTAATCAATTTTGTCCCTCTCTATTATTGTGAAATTATGAACTCACACCATTTGTTTTGAAAGAATAAGCTGATCTTACATCACGCGCCATTAATTCACAAATACCGTGACTAATGAACAGGATGCATTTTAACTTGTTTTAATTTAATCGCCCAACACAAAAGAAAGATATTAGGATGTAGAAGAGTAGTGATTGGGGGGCTTTGAAAATTGTCTAGAGCCGACATGTAGGACTGGTAATTAAAATGGGTGTTGGGCACCAACTTTTTTACATGTTGCCTGGATCTTTCAAAGCCATTACGGAAGATTACTTGGAATAAACAAAGAAGAGATATGGAAAAGTTGACATGGATGTGAGCACTAGAAAGAGAGGCAGGTGCGTATGGACAATAACAATAGCTTCCTAATGCAAGCAATTAACTTGGGATTAATTATTGGATTGGAGTGACTAGGGAGGGGGATTTTTTTGAAGTCAAAGCTGGTAAGGTCATTGACTTTGGTAATAGTCGGAGAGGGAGATAATCAATAATTCAGGGGTGGCAGGGAGGGTTCATTTGTGAACAGTGAAAAGATTTTTGTCAAAATATATGTCAAAATCAGCTTCTTCTTTTTTTAAAAAAAAATTATTTATTTATTGGGAATTGCTTGCACCTCCCAAGTTCTTTGTCCCTTCTTATCAGCTCATTTCATAGACGACAACCTCATTGATGTCCTCCTCAGATATGTTTGCTTGCACCTCTACAACTATTGTCACACTTGTACCTTCTATTTTTACGCTTCACACTGTGTGTGTATTTAGGGAATTATGCCTGTATGCACTATTCAGTAACAGAGTACTATATAATTTTGGCATTTTTTTAAATAGATGTTTGTTCTTACAGATGAGAATATAATTCAGGTTAGGTGGCTTTCGAGTCTCTAACAAGTTTGTTGGTTTATAAGACTTGCAATATGTAGAGACAATAATAAATACACTAATGACAAAAGTTGGTTAATAATGCCAAATATTCATTTTGTCCCACTGAATGAACTACAGCAATTATAGAGTAATTTTGAAAAATTGGAAAATATTCGAATGTTTTAATTATTTTTTAATCAAAAGAAATTAGTTACCAGAGATTTATTTTAAAAAAATATTAGGGAAAAAAAAAAGAGACTAAAGGGAGTACTTATTTTATTGGTTAAAGAACTGGAGGGAGTATTTGACTCTCCAAACTTCACATGATTAATCGCGGATTCGAAATCAGAGATACAAGCATGGCAATCTCTGATGAACACAAATTATACACCACAAAAAGAAGAAGTAACACAAAACGAGTGCTATAGAAGCAATAACAGCCAAGCAGTAACCCCTAGCTTCGACAACATGTATGAAGCTAAGACAAGATGAAATCCAATCTGTGCAAAGCACTCCTCCCACCTGCAATAAAGAACACAAACTTTGAACAAAATTGTCATCCTTCTCTTTTTCATCTTTATCATTATCATGATCATCATCAACATAGCAAATATAATATTAATAATAATAGTGACGGAAATGAAAACCAAATCGTCTACCTCAAGGTGGCTTGGCACTATCTTATGCAGCACCGGCAGTTACGTTTCCAATTGTTTTTAGATCAAAGATTTCAATCCAATAACCATCCGGATCCTTTATAAATGCTATCCCTTTCATCTTCCCTGCACATTATTCCTCATAAATTATTGAAAGCCAAACAGATTAACACCATGAAGCCCAATGACTAAGCCTACAACTTGCTATAGTTTGAATCCATCCTTCATCTTTGATTTACTCTTATATTTCACTTGACAACCATTCCTAGATTATATCAAATCACCATACAAAAATGTACTGCCGCACAGACAACTAAATAATTAAGAGTGCTGGCTGGATGCATTAACAGTCCATGCACACAAATCATCCTATAAATTCAGGTTTGCAAAAGTACTTTATGATGGTGATGCTATTTCCATATAAATATCCAGACACTCCTAAAATGAAACAAGCACCAAGACTAAGAAGCTGGTTACCATCATCTGGTTTCTTAACAAACTCAACTCCGAGACGCTCAAATCTTTCACATGCCTTGTGTGTGTCATCAACAGTGATGCCAATGTGTCCTGAGACAGATAAAGTTCAATGTGTAATACTGCTGGTAAATAGCAGTAATGAAAGATCAACCGCACAGATTATTAGGTCACTCTCAAAATTTAAGAAAGCAGAGTAACCAATAACACTTCACTCCATCTCTGTATTTTTTTTTTGGTAATGCCAAAAAAAAGAAAAGTATAATTGAAGTGACTCTCAAATTGCCCCCCACCCAGCAACACCCAAAACAAAACAAAAAACGAAAAAAAGGGTGACTCTGAGGTGCTTTTGTTTAGATATTTAATGCATGTTTTAACTTTTACCAAGTATAGGAATTTAAGCTGAAATGAATGAAGTGATATGATATGACCAATACCAAACTTCCGGTTCCCACCTTCAATTTAGGTAACATGAACATTACATAAAAAAACGGCCTACTAGCGCCATCACAATCTTGAGACTAAGTCAATCATTGACTAACTTGTCTCCTCTATGGACTCGTCTCTAAAAGGGTGCTTGAGGAGATAAAAAAATGAATACTATACGACTTAAGCACTTCATGTGGAACATTCTCTGAAACACTGGCTCAAAAAAGGGGCCAAATTCTGCATCAAATAAGGACCTAGCCGTTGCATCTATATGAAAGGGCAAGAACAATAGTTAGTGTTATTTCACAAAAATCAACTCAAAATGTTCTATCAGAAAATAAATAAGCACCAAGGCTTCGTTCAGTTGGTTGGAAACTTTTTTTTTTTTTTTTTTTATGGAATAGGAACAAAAAAGGGGTGGGAACAAGAACAAGAAAATAAGAATAGGCTTCAAAAATATGTTTAGACTTTAGTATATTAGGGAACACTCGATGGAATCTTCAAATGATTTTTGTTTGGAATGCATGTTTTAGTGGTGGAATGTGTATATTTGTAAAGATGAGGTGGTGACATAATGATAAAAGACTTCTCCATCATTTTGATGGAAAGAGGCTTCCTGGGAAGACATATTGATGCACATCAAACCATGAAAAATTTAGTTTCCAGCTTCCTTTCCCTGTGCTGACTTAAAATTCAGGCCAACCAAAGAGTTTTAAGCAAACTATACAAGTCCAGATATTTTAGAATTAGATAAAAGTGTTACATACCAAAGCCACGGGGTTCTGAATTGCCATTATGGTATCCTTTGAACTCTGGGTCACTTTCAGTACCCCAATTGCTGTACATTGGTCTATTAGTACGTGATTATAAGAAACAATGAGATAAAAAAGGATAATTAAGTTATATTCCCTACTGGGTCAACTCTATTGTAGCCTTCTGAGCAAAAGTCCACACAGTTCTATCAACTGAGTCGCTTGGAGCTGTTGCTGGATCCTACTCCACAAAACAGGTAATAAAAAGATCAGGAACATCTCCATAAAGTTAAAACTTGAAATTACAGATTATTTGTGAATTCTTCGACTGAATTTGGAGAATCTGTAGTGACAAGTGCTTAAATTTCTTCTAAAAAATTTGACATAGCTGAACAAGCAAGGATAAAACTGCATAGCATATGCATATTGCATTTTAATGAGCTGCTTCATGCAGCCAAATAGTCACTATCTAACTGAAGGAGTGAAATGGCATAACAGTATAAGTCTCACCTCATAGCCCAAAAAGTACAGGCTAAACTTCATCTCTGGAAAATCCAACCTCTTAAGCAACCTGATTAGTTGAGAAATAGTATATGATAGTTGTTCAGAATATGACAGTTGTAGTTATATAGATCAGAAAAATGCAACGCCTAACACTTCTGATCAATATTTACACAAAAAGAACTAAGTTTGGGTAAAAGCTTGTTAGATCATACGGAGCTCACGTATAAAACATCTAAATTTTCTACTATTTTGCATTTACCATGATTTTCCTTGTTGGCAAATATGCGAAAAAATGAGGAAATATTTGGTTCAAGTCGTGTTTTAGGATATTGTCTTTAAGAGATATTTCGCAGCCCCCTCAATAAAAAGGAAGTGCCATCTCCTTTCTTGAGAAAGCTCAAAGTGCATAACTAACGAAAGATAAAGTAATTCAACAAGAAATCACTAAGGCTTCTTATTCCCTCTTTTAAATGGTATCATAAATGGGGTATTTATAGATAATGAATTGATACCTTGAAGTGGTGCCTCTTGAAGATACACCTCTTCAATTAGAAAGTGGTAACTATCAAATTCATGAACTAGAACAGATTCCTTAAGTTGTATGAAAATGACTTCTCAAAAGGCATATCTTCTTCTTCTTGTTTTCCCAACCTCAAAAGGCATATCTTCATTTAAACATATTCCAAAAGCATTGGAGACACCCTTTCTTTGGCACAACCATTTGCAATATTTACAAAACTCCTCTTGAATATCAAAAAAGAAATACTGTACTTATGGTCCAATTGTTCTACTAAAGTTAGTGATATAGATTAAAGTCCACTTTCGCGCATTAATGATCATTTCAGATATTTTGCTCAAGAGAATCACTTACGACATTCCCAAGACGCGAGAATAAAAATGAAGGCTGACTTTTGGGTCCTTGATTCTGAACATCTGCAAGTGAGAATTTAAAAACGCATATTTAAATTTTAACAAAAAACGATGAGGTAACCACAGCTATACAGAAATTAAATATAGGGTATGAATGGATAGAAGTTCACAGTCTGCTGCATAAAGTATCCCCTAGTAGCTTCATCAGGGGTTGCCTGAAGACCGGGGTTGTTGGAAGGTGACTCTTTGGGTTGCGCAGACATTGATATCAATCGGAATCCGCACGATTTCTGCAGGAGGAAGAAGTTTACACAGATATTAAAGTAAGAATATTTAAACCAGAGATGAAGGGAAAAAATAGTAAAGGAGGAAATTTTCATCGTGCCTTTGTTTTGGCAGTGAATGAGAGCGGAGTTGGGGGAGAATGGAAAAAAGGCTGGGGCTTGGCAATGACTCGAAACCGAGAAATACCGGCACGGTACAAGGCAGTGGCGAACGAAGTGAAAGCAGCCATAGGCAGATGCAAAGCGATGTTTGGGCCTTTCGCAGTTTAGCCACGTGTACTAGGCTAACGTGTGTCTGTGTCCGTGTCAACGTTACCAATAGAAATGAACGAAACTTTGTTTTTAAATGGACCATAACGAGTTGGCAAAAAAAAAAAAGGGACCATAACGCAGTCTAGACTCGAGAGAAACAACTTTTTTGTAACAAAATTAGCTTTTCTGGGTAAAGGGCTAAAGCCTGAAGGACTACACGGGCTGGATAAGTGTTTTTAAGCTTCCAGTGATATTCACGGTGTCAAACCACGTTGCTAGCGAAAACATTCTGCAATCTATCATGTGGAAACTGCTTGCTAAATAGGATTCCCTCTAGTTTTAATTATAAGAGTTATTTGATTTTTTTGAAAAAGTTAAGGAAGTGAAATAAGTTCCTTAATCATATCATATATTGTGTTATATTATATTATATTATAAGTCAAACAAAATGGTTTGAGGAAAAATGATAAATTTTAATGCTTTAAAGTAATATAATTAACTTTTTTATGATTATTTAAAAAGTCACATAGATCTTATAATTAAGACCAGAAGGAGTAGTCAACATTAGTTCGCTTAATGGCTATAACATATTTTACCATTTTAAAACTTTTATATAAATTTTGCACCATTTATTTACTAACATGTCTGTTTTTTTTTTTTTTTGGCCTGCAATACTAACATGTCTGTTAAACAATACGGTTATAATATTTTTGTGTCATTTTAAATGCTTCATGTATACTTTTGTACATAAAAAAAATTATAGTATTAATTGTGCATGGAGAAAAACTTTGTTGGTGGGTTTACATCTTGACCCAATTTTGTATCATAAGATGGATGCCGTGGTGAGAAGTAGGAAGAAAGTACGAGCAAGAGAAGGGGTGTATTCTACTGAACTTTCTATGGTTCCTAGAGATGAAGAATGGATGTATGGTGAGAATTCTCCACCTTTGAGTCCGATGAATCAGGGAGTGAAGGACAACAAGTGGAGATCTTTTAAGGAGGCTGTAACTAGGGAGAAAGAAAAAGAGGAGGAAGAGGAGAATTGGTGGAGTGGTGGAAAATGGAAGGAGAAGGTCAGAGTAGAGAATACTAGCAAAGGTCCGAATGTTATCTTCTCATCCTAAGAAAAGGAAAGACTTGCACAAAATGGAAGAATGCCCTAATCGTGAAACTTTTATGACGAATGGTGAATCCAGAATACTTGGAGAAGAAATTACAATAGATGTGGGCAAGGTGTGGGGAAGTGTCTGTGATCGATGTGGGGTCAGGTTTCTTTGTGGTTTCATTTACAGATTTTCAGGACTATGAATTGGCTCTTACTGGTGGTCCTTGGTTACTTTTTGATCACTACTTGTTTGTACAACCTTCATGTTTTTTAGTGCTATCTGAGGGCGTTAATGCTAGTGCGAGATTGTTGCAGATTGAAAAGGCAGCACGTGGTGACTACGTTGATTGTAATGCAAATAGGATTTTAGAAGTTAATGCTAATAAAATTTCAAACATTAATGCTAGGGCCACTGGGAGAAGACATGGTGATGTTGGGCCTTTAAAAATCAAGGCCCAAGATAAGTCCAATAGTTATGTTGAATGAGAATAAGTTGATTATGAACAAAAATAAGAAGGATACGGAGCACAGTGACGTGGTTGTCTTGGATAGAGCAAAGGAGAGATTGGGCCTTACTTCTAAAGACGACATGGATCTGGAATTTGAAAAGGAAGTGCAAAATAAGTTGGAGTTGGCCACGTGTAGTGCTTTAGTTGACCAATCAAGACAGAGTAGGATGAGGAAGGAGGAAAATTTATCCAAAAATGTAGTGGATGGAGCAGGTAATCCGATGGATCATGGGGAGACAAGTAAAAGTAAATTTTTGGTTCGGTCTAATCCTTTATTTGGTGTTGTTGTGGATGGCATGAAGTTGGAAGATGTGGATGATGTTGATGGTCAATGCTGATATATTGTTCATTTTCTTTTTAATTGTATTATATTGTGATATGGATTACAAAGTATGTATTTGGAATGTAAGAGGAGTGGGTGGTAAGTCTTTTCCTGGATTAATTAAGGAGTTAAAAAGGAAGCATGGATTTCAATTTTTTGCTCTTTTAGAAACTCATCAGAAGAGTGAGAAAGCAAAGTTTTTGGAGCGAATATAGGGTTTCAAATTCTTCGACGTGGTTGATACTGTGGGTTTCAGTGATGGCATTTGGTGTTCTTGGGAGGAAGAAGTTGATTTTACGATTACTTTTAAGCATAATCAGGTATGTCATGGAATTTTTAATATAAATAAACTTGATGCTTGGGAGTTATCGGTAGTTTATGGTCATCTAAATCCTGTACATCAGAGGCTTCTTTGGCAACAACTGGAGTGGGTAAATGGTGTATTGGGGCTGATTTTAATGCTATTTTGAGATTTAATAAACGTAAATCATCTAGTAGATGCCATGTGGGACTTGATCTAAATTTTATTGACTGGGTTAATGAGAGGAAGCTTCAGGAATTATCTTTTCATGAACCCCAATTTACATAGACACGTGGTATGGTGTTTAGTAGGTTAGACAGGTTCTTTGCAAATTTAGATTCAATAGAGGCATTTCCAATGTCGTCTGTTAAGTTTCCGATGTCATCTGTTATTCATTTATCGAATATGAAGTAAGACCACTGCCCTTTGTTATTGCAGCTTAGAGAGAAGGAAAGAATTATAACTGAACGTCATTTTCGCTTCTTTGCTCCATGGGTAACAGATGACAAGTTTCTAGAGGTGGTAAAGAAAGCTTGGAATACCATAGATTATTGGGAACATAATGTGATGAAGTTTAAACACGATGTACAAGTGTGGAATAGAAAAGTCTTTAGCAACTTAAATGCTAGAAAATCATATTTGTTGGCGGAATTAGAGAGAATTAATAAGAAGGATTTGTCTAGTAGTTTTTGGAGAAGTAAGAGGGATGAAGTGTAGCTTGACTTAGAGAAGTGTCTGGTCTAGGAAGAGTTAATATGGCAACAACGTCCTAGATGTAATTGGTATTTACATGGTGATAAAAATACAAGATACTTTCATATAGTCACGAATGCTTGTCGGAAGAGGAAAGATGTTCTAGCCTTAATAGATGAGGAGGGTAACTGGTGTTATGATTCTAAAAAACTTAAGGAAGAGGGCTCTAGATTTTTTCAGAATTTATATACTGATGAACTAATGTTGAAACCAACCATTAACTTTGGTGATTCTTTTCCCCAAATTTGTCCTACCATGTTATCACTACTGGGAGGTATGGCTTTCAAATAAGAAATTAAACAAGCTTTGTTCAGTATAGGTTCATTGAAGGCTCTCGGATTGGATGGTTTTAATCCATTGTTTTTTTTAAAGTCAATGGAATATTGTGGGGAAGTCAATAACAGATAAGGTTTAAGGAATTTTTATTTCGCCAAGTCTGGTGAAGGGTATTAATGGCACTATTATCTCTCTAATTCCAAAGATTGAATTCCGTAGACTTTTTGGGATTTTCGGTTGATTAGTTTGTGTAATGTGGTGTATAAGGTAGTAACGAAGGTTTTGGCAAATAGATTAAAGTGGATAATGCCTGAATTGGTATCTCCTAATCAATATAGTTTCGTCCTAGGCCGTCAAAGTTCAGATAATATAATTTTAGCTCAGGAAGTGATTCATTCTATGCGAAATATAATGAAGAAGAACAAAAGACTTCATGATTATTAAAATTGATTTGGAGAAGACATATGATCGAGTTCGCTGGGAATTTTGTGATTGACTGTTTGCGTGAATTTGGGGCTTCGCAGAGTTCTGTTGAGTTAGTATATGCTTGTTTGTCTAGGAAATGCAGGTGTTATGGAATGGTAATAGAGGTCCTTCTTTCTCGCCAAATAGAGGGATTAGACTAGAAGACCCTCTATCTCCTTATTTATTTGTACTGCTTATGGAAAAGTTTGCTTATCTTATTCAGAATGAAGTGAGGTGTGGTAATTGGAAACCTTTTCATTTAAGAAAAATGGTACTGCAATCTCTCATCTCTTTTTTCCTGATGACCTTTTATTATTTGTTGAGGCCGATCTTGAGTAGACAGAGATATTAAATTCTTGTTTAGATGATTCCTGTGAGGCTTCGGGGGAGAAGATGAATTCATATAAATCTAAGATTTATTTTTCTAAGAATATGGGCCATATGAAAAAGAAGGAAATTAGCAAATTCTTGGGCTGTCTTTCGACAAATGATCTGGGGAAATGTGTCCAAAAATACGTATAAGTATATACTTGATAAGATAGACGCTTGTTTATCTAATTGGAAGGTGAAGACTTTATCAATGGTTGTTAGGCATACACTTATTACTTCTGTAGCGACAGCTTTACCAACCTATACAATGCAGTCGACCCCGTTACTGACGATGATATGCAATGAATTGATAAGAGATATAGGAATTTTTTATGGGGAGTTTGTGATGGCTCTAGAAAAATTCCTCTTGTTGCGTGGGTGCTGTTTGTATGAAAAAGGAGGAGGGAGGTATAGCTATACTTAGTGCTAAGAAACATAATACGGCTTTTATGATGAAGTTGGGTTGGGGTTTAGTTTGACAAAAAGATGAGTTATGGTTCCAATTTTTGCATGAGAAATATCAGTGTGGTAATGATATCATTCCAAAGGTGGAGTGTCGGAGTAGTGAATCTTACACTTGGAAAGGCATCAAGCATGCTTGGGATGAGATTGTGAAGGTATTCGATGGCAAATGGTTGATGGCTTGAAGATTCGTTTTTGGGAAGACAAGTGGCTTCCTCATTACGAGAAACTAAAGGAATATGCTTTAGTACAGCTGGATGGCAATATTTTGGATTTGAAGATTGATGATTACTTTTCGCCTTCGTGTAGATGGGATTGTAATAGATTAGTAGGTCTTCTGCTGAGTTCAGTTATAAGGAGCATTGATCAGTATTGCATTCATCCTCACGATGTGGTGGGGATTTCCTGGTATGGCGTTTTACTTCTTGTGGTGATTTTACTTTGAAATCAGCTTATGAAACCCTAAATTAGCATTCTCTTTTACGGATTAGTGGTGTTTGGAGAAAGGTTTGGAAAATTAAAGCTCCACAGAGATGTAAACATTTTTTATGGTTATGTTGTAGAGGCTGTCTCTTAACTAACCTTGTGATGATGAGTAGATGTATGTCTCAAAATTCTAGTTGTATTTTGTGTGAGGATGGAGTTGAGGATATATTACATGTGGTACATGACTGTAAGTGTGCTAAGGCAGGGTGGGATTATATTATACCTACTTCTTTGAGAGGAAAGTTTTTTTTGTTCTTTTAGCCTATATTGTGGGTGGAATGGAATTTATCACAACAGCATGAGGTTTTAGGTGTTCGCTGGCCGATTTGGTTTGCAGTCTTGGCACATTAATTTTGGCTGAATAAAAATATGGGAGCATTTTAAGGTGCTGGAGAAGTTATCTCCAGGTGCTTACTCATGTTCAAGCAATAGTGCTTTCTGTTCAGACTTTTGTGGGTTTACTTCCTAATACTAGAGAGTGTAATGTTGCTTGGCAACCTCCTTTAGCGGGGATCTTTAAATATAATTTTGATGGGTTAACTTATGGGGAGCAGTCATGGGCATCGTGTAGAACTAATTACAGTGGGTTGGGGAGAGGACCACCAAGAGGGGTAGTTGTTGGCATAAGTTAGAGGATGGCTGGAGCGAGATTGGCAAGCAAGTTTGTCTTGGTGCTGCAAAGATACGAATATGGTGGCTGATAGATTGGCGAAAGAAGTTCATGAGCTGGTGGAGGGATTTCATGTATTTACTGTTGTGCCTTCATTTTTGTTTGATATTTTGTGTGCGGATGTAGGTTGGGTGTAGTGTTTGTTAGCTTTTACATCAAAAAAAAAAAAAGAAAGAAACGAAATTAGATTTTGTTTCAAGTCCAATAATCTTGTTGCCAAATTTCAAAAAATAATAACATAAATGAAAACTTAAAAAATCTAAGAGTTTGTTTAAAACATGAATAATGCTTAGTAAGTTATAATTTAGTCTGCTCTTTCCCCTTTGAGGCATTTGTTTAAGAGAAATTTTTGTATGAATATGATTCGCTATGTTATTTATGATTTGACCAATTAAAACACAACAATTCAGCTGGTAATTTGGCATCTCTTAAATGTTAATTGACATATTAATAAAATTAAAAGAATAACAACATTCCCCTTTTCATTATTTATAAAATATTAATTAATGGATTAATTTATTTTGAAAAAAATAAAAATATTAAAATCACAAGCATACAATTAGGATTAATGTTCACTGAGATGTTGTATTTTAATTGATCAGACTACCAATAACATGATGGACCAGATTCACACAAGAATTCCTCTTTGTTTAATTGTTTTGCTTGGAGATGGACGCATGATTTATGGACTTTAACCCCGGAATGAGATATAATAATATTATAAAACATAGCATAGTACAATATATATATGTTATATTGTATACATGCGTATGTTAAGTTTTTAGTGTGAAAATTTCGTTTTACAAAAAATGGTAGTCATACATGCATACCAATTATCTGGGTTATAGCAATAAAATTTTGAGCGTGTGTATTATTTTCAAATAATTATTTGCTAGCAAAACTGCATAAAAAATTACACTTTTAACATCATTATATTCTCTCTCTCTCTCTATTTTTTTTTCAATCAATAGGAAAGCATTACACTTGAGATTTACAAGAAGGATATAAATATAGAAATAACCTAAAGACAAAAAATCTAATTTTAGCTTAGATCAGCTAACATTATATCTGAACATAGAGCTGGAGGTACATCAATAAAGGTTAGTTCTATGTTCGTATCATGCGCCATCTTAGCAAAAAAATTAGCACATCTCATTGTCTCCTATGGGCATGTATAATCTGAATGTTCCAATTTGAGTAGATAAGAGATTTAGTTTCTTCAATATCATGTTGGAGAGGATGATAAATCTCACTATCAACCATTACAGTCTGGATGGTTTGTGTAGAATCTGTGCACAAGTGGATCTTGTTGAAACCCATGTAGAATCGGTAAGCATATCCTTGAGTTATGTTGGAAGCCTCCCATCCAATGTCCTTTGTGATCTCGTATTAGACCACCTGCAACTACTCTCCTTTATGACATGATGAATCCATCGACATCAATCTTGATGTAGCCCTCCTGTACATGATGGGCACCATTTGTCCTAGTTAACATTCAGGAGGTTAAAGACCTTATGTTTCAATTTTCCATTTTCCACTTCCTCCAATAGTAAGTACTTGCAGTGGTAAGTCAATGATGAATAGGAGCTGCTACTTCCTTCAAAGGCTTGTCAGTAGCTGTTCTTCCACACAAGTCCAAAGATTTTTGTTCATGGCCATCTACAGTATGAAGTCAATGATGTGCCATATCGACAGTTCCATGATAGCCATTACTACAATTACCACTAAAAAAAGTACTATGATATGTAGGATTAACAATAGAAAGCCAAATGGATTTTGCAATGTCACAATCTCAAGATATGAAGTATAGACTCCTCTTTGTGACACTTGAAAGGGCACTCATTATGCTCACTTAAACCACAGCTTACTTTGAGAGAGTTTGTGGGAAGGCTCTCATGGAAAACTTGCCACATACAGTATTTTGCTCTTTCAGGAATCGGCTAACGCCAGATACTCTTCCAAGGGGGATCATGACCTTGGATTCTATGTTCTTCCAATAGATTATACGTGGATTTGATACTAAAGGTACCATCCGATGATACTCTCCAAAACAGAGAATCAGCTTCAACCAGATAGATATAAGGAGGGGCATTTCCAAAATACCATCAACTACCCATATTGGTACAAAAAGACTTAGCTTACTACTATCTCAAGAACCATAAGTTGGCACAAAGTCTGCCACTCTATCATCATTTTTAAGGGGGTGATGA
>JBAGKO010000014.1:19473629-19494459 GCA_037177275.1 Acacia concinna
GTTGTATATAAAAGCATGTAGTTGTTATAAATTTTAGCTCATGTAGTAATTGACATTGAATTGTATAGGTGAAAAAATTATTTATTCACCACTTGTATTTTATTTGTTTTCTTGTGATGGTTTCTAATTTATTTTCTACACTTGTATTTTTTTTTGTACATGTTAATATAAAAATTTTATTATTGTACATGTTAAAAAAATAAACAAAATAAGTACATATGGGATTTTAAAAAATAAATATATACCTCCTGTGGCGCTCTACCATGAGAGTGCCACAGGAGGTTTAGTTTATTAATGCAATAGCCTCACGCTGAGGCTATTGCAAATGATTAAAAAAAAAGAGGTCTCCAGTGGCGCTTTCTTGAGAAAGTGCCATAGGAGGCATCCATTAAAAAAAATTAATATAGTCTCCTGTGGCGCTCTCTTGAATGAGCGCCACAGGAGGCTATATGAAAAAAAAAAATTAAATTAGCCTCCTGTGGCACTTATCTAAGATAGCGCTACAGGAGGCTAAATAAATATAAAAATAAAAATGCTCTTTTATGGCGTTTCTAGAGTGTCATAGGAGTCTTTAGTGGTGTTGAGTATTGTGGTGTTCAAAAAACGCCACAAATCTAACAAAAAATAGCGCCACAGGAATCATTTTTTGTAGTAGTGAAAGAAAGTGAAACCGATGGAAAAAATGAGTGTTCATCAAATAAAATAAAAAAGGAGGAGGAAATGGAAGTAGGAATATGAGTGAATATATAAATAAAAAATGAGAGGAGAGTGGGAACCAAGATGATAGGGACAAGGAAGAATAAATTTGAGAGATACAAGATGTTAAAAAATGAGGGGAACACAATGAACTGCTGTAAAAATGAGTGCTAAAATAAAGTAGGGTTTAAGCAGAAAAAAGAAATTTAAAATGGACTTCATGTGATCCTTCTTTAAAAAAGTGTCAGAGGAAATGAGAAGGAAAATAATTTAAATAACAAATAAAAAAAACTTTTGTGGCGCTTGTTTAAGAAAGCATCACAGGAAGTCCCAATACTTCTTGTGACGCTTGTTCAAATCAATGTCATGAAAGGTATTTTTTTGTTCAAACAGGTAAAAAAAGAACTTTTCGTGACGCTTGCTTAAACAAACGTTACAGGAAGTCCCTCACTTCTTATGACACTTTTTTAAGTGAATGCCACCTAAAGTCATTTTTTATTCAAAAAATTTAATAAAAAATCACACATAAACTATGACACTTTTTTCTAAAAAGTGCTACAAAAAGTACGCCACTTAATCCTCTTGTTGTAGTAGTAAGTCCAATATCTTTGAATATCAAATGGCATCAAAGAGCTTTACTATTTTTTTTTTTGAAAAAATAGTTGTAATATATAGTTTCCTAAAGACTAACTAATCATACTCAAAAGTAATAGTAGAGAAGACTAATTAGTATATTTATTTTTGCTATGATCACATTAATATAATTATGCCTTTATCAAATTTATATAAAGTTATATGATAACAATCATGAACACCTAAGCCGCCTTGGTTGACTTTAAAACCCTGTATGGTGTAAACTGCTTCTTCATATAACAATGGTGCAAAGAGTTGTATATGCTCATCATGCTTTAGCTGGACAAGTATACGTGAGTCCTACAACACATTTAAAAAAAGTATTCAAAGTTACACCCAATGTGACGTATTATTGAAACATAGTGACTCAACGTTGGATGGTTATAGACTGTGACATCCGAGTCAAATAGAATGATATCTACATATTGAAATTCAGTTATTGGACGAGTGTATGATATGGAGTAGTGGATTTGCTCTCTGTTGAACTTTCTGTCTACCTTCACTGTCAACAAGGAGTTGCACTTAACCAATCTGAGTTTAGAAATCTTTGTGTAAGTAGTCATGGTGTAACTATGTCGCAGGTTTAAACGTGAATCTAACAGATGAACCAAATGCGGATTGTAATAGCGCTTAGATATAACTTTCTCCATGTCAACTTTATCGTGGCTCTTTTTATTTCATTTAATGTTTAGAGTATCTATGCATTACCCTTGAGATATTTTAATGCTTTGTGTGTAAATCCATTTCGAAACACCTTTCCAATACTAATTTGAGCGGTTACCATATCAAATTTGCGTGGCAATAAGTATGGTATTTATGTTCTTCATCGTGAATGGATAATTGCATCTGTAGTTTGTGTTCCCAATAAGTCATCTGCCAATGCATGAGAATTTATTATTCTGACCTTCGTTTGAAACAAAGTTGACATAGTGGGAAACCATTTAATAACCATCTGTAAATCTAATTCCACATAAAAATAGGTTTCTGCTATCGTACAACAATTTGCTAAAAAAATGTAACAACAAATTGGATGCAATGGCGAGAAAATATAGATGCAAATGCAAATCATATATAGTATTTTGATCCTTATTATAAGTCCATTTTGACCAAAAAATTTTATCCTTAAAATAAGTCCAATTTTAGAGTATTAAATGATATCATTCCAATTTTGACCCTATAATTAAAGGAAGAGAGAGAATAAAATGTTGAAAAGAGAACATTCATAAATGAGAATGAAGTTGTAAATTGGGCCTTCAATTATGAGTTTAAGTAAGTTTCTTTAGCATGTGAGAATTAGTTAAAATGGATTTATAATAAGGATCAAAGTGGTAAGTTGTTTAATGTATGCATATATGCATAAGAACGATTTCGAAGACAAAGTCAGCGTTTGACTCATCCATTAAAAAATCTTACAGCAACATCATGGTATTTAAAAAAAAATGGTGTTCATTAAAATTTATAATATGCATAATGCATTGCAAAATGGAACCTTCACTTCTATGGGGAAATTTTGGGCTCCTGACAAATGGACAGTGTAATTTTTTTGGGGTAACACACTAGTCAACGTGCCTTGCTATGTTATAGAGAATAAAAACTTTCAAATCGTTGAAGGCTAAAGTAGTAAGGTCGACTGTTAGCACTTGTGTCACCTTGCATTATATTTATGTGTGTATACAACAATCCATTAGTAACATCAACTTCTGTTTCCCTTGACAATTTCAGTCGCTCCGCACATCGCGCGGGTCATGCAGTCTTGTTTACTCTTATGTTTGTGATTTTTTTATATCAATTGAATTTATATGTTGTAAAATGTTGATAAGTTGTGTTATATTTGTTTTCATACATTCTCCTCAAATTTTCTTTATTTCAGTTTATCATATATTATTGTCGTATGATTTTTATTATATTCAGTTTGATTTTACCTTTATAAACCTCTTTAAATTTCTGTTAAGTTTATTAATTTAATAAATATGTCTTAAGAAGTAACATCTTTCATAAAGAGATATTAAATATACTAAGAAGATAGTTTTTGAAGAACTTTGTGGCAACTCCTAGAGAACTTTATGTAACAAGGAAAAAATATTGTAAATATAGTTCCTGAAAAACTAATAATAAGTTGATATAGTTCTTGAAGAACTAATATATGTTTTTATAACTCACACTTGAGGGGGAGATCATTGAAGTATAAGTGTGAGTTATTTTGGATAAAGATTTCAATTTTGTAATATGTCTTTCATTTTATTGATATAAATCCTAAATATTTATGTTTCAACAACCCACACCATCCTTGTAAATGACAAAAAAAAACTTTCTTCCTTGATAATGTGAGAAGTCAATGTTCAAAAGTATAAATCTGGCTAAAGGCTCTAGAAAAACTAATATATTGTTTCATGAAGAAACACGTTACTGTAATCTAGAAATTTACAAATAATAATGCAAACTAGAAGTTTACTAATATAAACATGAAGTGTGTCAATGTAAATAGAAATTTACTAATGAATTTAATGTTTGGCATGACTGGTTAGGTTATCTCGGGTCAATCATGATGCGGAATATAATTGGGAATTCATGTGGACATACTATGAAGAGTGTATAAAAAAATACCACAATCCTATAATTTCTCATGCACTGTATGTTTCAAGGGGAAGTTAATTATTTGGTCATCACCAATCAAAATAAGAAGTGAATTTTAACTTTTCTAGAATGGATACAGTGAAATATTTGTGGGCCAATACACCTACCATGTAGATCATTTAGTTACTATATAGTTTTAATTTATGCATCAACTAAATGGTCACATGTTTGCTTATTATCTTCTTACAACCTGGAGTTTGCAAGATTGCTTGCTGAATTGATTAGATTAAGAGCACATTACTTGATTATCTTATCAAGAAAATGTCTTGATAATGCTAGTTAATTTACTTCACAAAATTTTATTAATATTGTATGTCCCTTGGAATTATTGTTGAACACCCTATGGCTTATGTTCATACGCAAAATATATTAGCAGAATTATTGATTAAATGGTTAAAATTAATTGCAAGACTTGTATCTATGAGATCTAATCTCTCAATTATGCTTGGGGACACGCCATTCTGTATACATCAATGTTAATACGCATCAAACTAACAACTTATCTAGAGGTTTCCCCCTTACAAATAGTTTTTCATCAAGAACCTAATATTTCCCATTTAAGAATATTTAGGTGTTTAGTATATGTGCCAGTAGTACCACTACAATGCACCAAAATTAGTCCTCAAAGGAAGATAGGAATATACATTGGGTATGAATCTCCTTTGATAATAAAATATCTAGAACAATCCACAGGATATCTATTTACGACCCGATTTGCTAATTGTAATTTCGATGAATTATTTTTCCTAAGATCAAGAGGAGAAAATAAGCAGTTAGGTAAAAAATATTAGCTGGAATGAATTTATCATTAGGTCATCTTGATTCTCATACAAAAAAATATGAACTAGAAGTTCAAAAAATAATTCATCTGTAAAGCTAAGCTAATCAAATGCCAGAAGCATTTGCTAACCCAAAGAAAGTGACAAAGTCACATGTCCCAAATACTTATACTCCTATAAGAATTGATGTCCCTAAAGGACAAACTATTGTAAATAATTTAAAGCATGCCTGAAACATGGAAGGCCCATCGTTGCAAAGATTAAAATCCTTGGAAGAGCAAAGAAGCTAAGAATATAGATTATCAAGTAGAGGATAATTAGGAAAAGTTAGTATCTTTAGAAGAGCTATCTCTCGAAGAGTTATTAGCCCCAGAAAAGTTATCTTCTAAAGAATTATTATCTTTATCAAAGATATCTCTATAAGAGAATGCAGTAGTCACAGAAGAGACCCATATACCTAAAATGTGTGAAAAAAATAAGATTTCAATAAATTATAATATGAATGGATTACATTGGGACCAAAATGAATTTAACATTGGCAACATATTTACTTGTAATATAACATATATTGTACTGAATGATAATGAGGATCATGAGCTAAAATCCATTAGCGAGTACCAGTGAAGAATATATTGGCCCTATGGAAAGGTGCTTGAAGCACATGTCCCTGAAGGACTTAAAATGTTGGAAGCATCTAATTCAAGTTATGGAGAACAATACTCAATTAAGTTAAATAAGTTCCTATGTGGCCAGAAGAAATCAAGAAGCATGTGGTAGAACCATCTTAGTGAATATCACTTGAATGAAGAATGTAACAATGATCTAATATGCCCTTGCATCTTTATGAAAAGATCTAGATGTGAGTTTGCTTTAATTGTTGTTGTTGTTGATGATATCAACATCATTAGTACTCTTGAAGAGTTTTAAAAAATAATTTATTATTTGGAGAAAGAATTTCAAATAAAGGACTTAGGGAGAATAAAATTTTGTCTTGATTACAGATTTAATACCTGTAAAGGGGGCTCTTTGTATATCAAGGAGCTTACACACAAAAAAAGTCCTAGAATGTTTTTTTTAACGTTGATGATCAATCACATCCATTATGTAATATAGTGGTTGTAAGGTCTATAGGCAATAGCTCCTGAACTGTCATGCAACTTGATGTACCTTCTAGTTTTTTTCTAATTATGAGCAAGTCCAATTAGCGGCAATAACACCTGTAAATAAAAAGTTGATCCGAGTCGTACCTGATGACACCGTCCTTAAGAGTTATTCTGCAACTACCCACAGATAAAAAGTGGCACTCCCTAGAATTAAACGAATCCTTCATGTAAAATAAGGTGAGTGAAACTACAGAAGATAATTAAACTCAAAAAGTATAAGAATATGTTAGAGGAGGAAAAGGCTCAAAAGTTTAAGAGCAAGTTGTGTATTGAGAACCACATATTGAATCTCTTTTTATAGGCAGAAGAATGAGATGTTAGGTAGCTGAATAAAACATGTAAATGCTTATTAAACTTTCATAAAGCCATTTTAATAGTCCTTATATAAACATTTCTAAACGTTGGATGCAGTAAAGGTTTCTTAAACTGTGCAAGATGGAATAAAAGTATTTAAAAAACCATTAACTTATAATAATAAAATATCAATAAATAAGTTTCCAAAACATAACACCTTAAAGTCCATATTTCTTAAAAACACAAGTAACGAATGGCATCAAAATAATTAAGAGCTTGCACAATATTTATCAGTAAACAATTTATCTAAAAATACACTTTGATTTTTTTAAGAGGTCTCTCATAAAACACCCAGTCCACTTTAAACTCGCATGTAGGGGAAATTTCCTGATTTCCATGTGGTCCGTTATTGTGCGAGTCCAATCCTTTTTTTAGCCTCCTTTAATAATCCAAATTCACTTATTATTTGGACCCCCACAATCTCAAATAATGTGGGACTTATTTCTTATGACACACCCATTTATTATTTCCAACAAGGTCTTCGCAAGCGGATAAAGATTCATTTAGACCTTGAGTAATTAGCAAAGAAGGTGATGAAAAAATACTTGATCCAGAAGTACTAATACATCACATATGAATCACTTATGTGGGTTATCTTATAATATAAATGATCCCAACAATTCCATATGAGAATAGAACTACATGTATTTCCCAACTAAAGGAAGGATCCATCAAGAGAGATAATAAAAAGCATATTTCACCCAAATTATTCTTTACTCATAACCTTCAAAAGATGGTGAAATAACAAATCCGTTCCAATGAGAATCCAACATATTTATTCACAAAATCTCTCACAGGTGCAATCTTTGAAGCTTGTCCATGACATCGGTGTTCACAAACTTAAAGATTTCTACTAACGCTGTCAAGAAGGGGAATCGATACACATATTACTCTTTTTCCCCTTATCTAGATATTGTTCCACTGGGTTTCTTAGATTGATTTTTAATGAGGCAGCACTAAACAAATGATGTACTCTTTTGTTTGGTTAGGTTTTTGCCCTAATGGATTTTCTGTAATTAAAGTTTTTAATAAGGCACATTCATACATAATAGATATTCAAAGGGGAGTGTTTTGAATATAATATTTATGTGGATATCAATATCTCCCCATTATCTCACATAATCTCTCATTATCTATACTATCTTCAATATCATATAGTTATCTCTTATTGTCATAAAATAGATATTGATTCCTTTTTCTTTTTCCTTTTTTTGATACAATAGGAAAGAAAACCAACAAAAACTAAAAAAACTGAAAACATATAAGCTTAAGTAAACCCCCCTACCAACGAGTACGTCACTAGTAGCTAGTGGTGACATAAGCTAGAGACCAAAACTCTTGTGGAGAGCGATCTTATATAGTTGGTGATATCAATTCTATTGAGATTATATAGTTATGCCTATAAATACAAGGCATGAATCATGCATGTACTTGTGATATACGTAAATAGTTAATGAGAATTGTTTTGTCTTACTCTCATATTCTATTTCTCTCTCTTTTATTTATAACAACAATTATTATTATAATTAAAAATAGGATTTTTTTTAAAAAAAAAATTTGAAATGATGTAGGAGCCAATTAGGATTAACTAAAGTGACTTAGATGAGCTAACATTTTCTGTTAGATGAAACTAACAAAGTTAATATTGAAGGACTAAAAATGCACTTCTTACACATAAAGAACTAAAATGATTTTTTTTTTGGGTAATGATTGAATTTACAAAATACAAAACTAAAATGTTAAGGGGAGATAAATCTCAGATTTTTCTCTAGAGAGCAAGGTCCTTAGATAGAAAGGACAGTCAGCTAAAAACAAAGGGCTTGAAATCCCCTCCTAGGCCAGTGTATCAGCCATTCCATTTTGCCCTCAAGGAGTGAAGCGTATCCTTAGATCCCGTGCTCGTGTCATTAAAGTTTTAATTTGCAAAAACTTTAGGCTATATCGATCGGATGTCCTTCTTCGTTCCACCATATCAACTACTAGTATTTCCTTGCAGTCAGTCTCAACATGAACCTCTTGAATCCCATATCCCAGGCAATAGGACCCTCTTGAGTCCATTTAGAATGGTCCATTCCTCTGCCTCAAAAGCATTATAGGAGCCCATAATCCACTTGACCCTCTTGACAGTTTTGTGAAAATCCATTATTGGGCCATTGGGTTTTCATCAAACTCTGGAGCCCATAATCCACTTGGGCATTCGTCCTTATTTAACATAAAAGGGCCTCCCCTCTTTCTTCCTTAGATTGAAATGACATTTCTCCCACGCAGGCCGACTATCGTTGACCCAACCACAAGATTGACTCTGTCAGGGTGGCTCATCATTCTTATTTATCCTTCACAAACGTTGATAATTGAAACTATACCAAAAAAAAAAACACACACACACATTTGTCTATGCGTTTGAAATAATGATGAAAAAATAACTTATTTACAATTGAATTTATATAAAAATAAGGTTAAGTAAATGTTAGATTGTGTAATATGATTTATATTTAGCTTAACGATAGTATAAATTACTTATATAAAATAAGTTATTTAAGTATATTATATCTTTGATCATGATTATAAGAACGAATTAACTTTTTTTAATAAGTTAAGAAAGTAAACTAAGTTACCTTATATTTTTTTATATTATATATTAGTTCATAAGTTAAACAATATAGTTTAAAGAAAAATAAAAAATAAAATTTCAAAAAAGTTAAAAACAAATCGTTGAAATAAATAATTTATTTTTATTTAAAGAAAAAAAATAACTTATAATCTAGGTAAAATCCCATATAAAGACGCTTGAATTACTCAAATTTTAATTTGAGTTGCTAAATTTAAGAAATTATGAATTAGGTTATATAACACAATTATGGATTTAGAATTTTGGCTAAATTGCCTTAAATTACCTCTTTATCCTTGAATTATTAAAACACACAATTGGAAATATTGTTCACACACCACTAATAAAAACCCTAAAAAATTTATTAGAGGCCACGGCATAGTCAGAAAATCATCAAAAACACTCACTGCGAGTTTGTTATAAGGCTACAAAGAATCACATAATCCTGTTTTCTCACTTGTCCACTTTTTTACACAAAATTTTCCCACACTTTCACAGATTTAAACGAAAACCAACTTTTTTGCATTGGGTTAACTTAGTCGCTTCACTGTTTCTAACTCCTATTTAAATAATTACCAGAAGAGGATTAGTATTTGGGTATTTTGTATTTTGGATGCAAGTTTTTGTTCAATTGAAACAAATCTACAAAAACAAGGTGAGCAACGTGCTTTCCAGCACCAATCTCACTAAAGAAGGTGTTGAAAGCATCATCCCCACCTACCCACGGTCTTGTCACTGGGCGTTTGGCTATCAGGCTGTAAAATGGATACACATGTTAGAGTTAAAATTAACAAGAAGCGTCCAGAGAGAGATCTGGTCGGAAACTCGTGTAATTGTCAATACAAGCCGTTTGGCAATAAGAGCATAAAGACTACAAATCTGATCATTTATAAACCATTTGGTTAATTACAAACTAGAAGGAGGAAATGGTAGAGAAATGAGCCAAAAAGTGCAGCATCATGATTTTGAAGTCCCATATCTGAAGACTCAAATGAATTTTCTACACAATCCATTAGAAAACTGAAAGTTAGATCCAAAGCAAATTTCAGATCTAAAGCAATAATACGAAAATTGAAAAACAAAATTGTCCAAATACGAGAACTAAAACGATTCACAGCTTTTCTCTCACCTTCTCATCTGAACCCTTTCCCTGCTTCTTTCCCCTTCTTTGTCTTTTGAACCTTTCCTCCTTTTTATTTTAGCATGGTTAAGGGTTTAATTGTAAAATAAATTAAATTTACATACCTTAAATTGGGTTATTGACCCAATTTAGAATATATTAAATTTACCAACTTAATATAGAATTTAGATATTTCAGACGTCTTTATATGAGATTTTTCATATAATCTACAAGTCAAATTAATAAAAATTTTAAATAAATACGCACTTTTTTTATTTAAGTTTCCAACGTCCGATAAAGATCCAAACGTCCGATTTAAGCCCCAAATCGATAACACAAAAACACACTAAAGTATTATGAAAGAAGTAATAATCGGAGTAAAATTTTACATTATAACATGTATAACAAAATCTAAGAAGAATTTAATAAAATTATTGTGTAGTATGTACTATATATTATTAATATTAATAGTTGATGAATAAGATTATACTTTTATATTCTTGTTGATAATAGTTTTGAGCTTTTTTTCTCGAGAAAAATAGGGCTAATCCTCGATGATGCAGTTGACGCTAATGCTGGTCACGTTGACGCAGAAAAGAAACGACCTCACTGTTATAAGTATTAATCAAATTATTTTAAATAACAATCAATTCCACTGTGAATCCATCAATTAATTATTAATTAACAAATAAAAACATGTCTCATGAAGGGTTTTGTGTGTGTGTGTGTGTGTGTGAAGTGAACTGAGAAGAGGGCCAGCGGGGTGGGTACTATTTTTCCGTGCACACGTATACAGTAAGTGCGTCACACACAATACATACCCACAGAATACATGATGATGAAGGCTTCGTCTTCAACACCTGAATTCCAAGCATGACCAACTGACCAGTTAGCACTACCCCCACTAGCCTCTATCCTCGCTCGCGTAACTAACCCTTCAACCCTCCTTATAAACTCCCCAATCCTCACCCTCTTTTCCTCTTCACTACCATCTTCACTATGGGCCAGGTTCCATCAATTCCTCTCTTCTTCTCTTTGTTCTTCTCTCTCTCTCCCCTCCTGTTTTGCTCATCCTTCTGTCTCACTGTTGCAGAAGAAGAAGAACCAGAAAGGTGATGGCCAAACCAAGGACAACGGTGATGCCTCCAACAAAAGGGAAACTGCTCCGACCACCTTCGTCTTGAAGGTCGACTTGCATTGCGACGGCTGTGCTTCCCGGATCATTCGTTTCCTCAACTGCTTTCAAGGTTTGCGCACTTTTCATTTCCCTCTCACTCTTCCCCTGATTTTCGACTTCCTATCAATCACTCCGCTCCTTCTCTCTGATTTTCACACTCGCGACCCTTTCGTTTTCCTTAATTTCTCAACCGTTGTCCCTCCTTTCGCTTTCTGTTTTTAATACTCTATTTACTGTCTCTGTACTCAACTCAAGTGAAATTCCACATTGTTGTTAAAGGCGTGGAAGCTGTGAAAGTTGATGGTGACTCCGGCAAGGTGACGATCACCGGGAAAGTGGACCCCTCGAAACTCCGAGACAGCCTCGCCGACAAGACCAAGAAGAAGGTGGAGCTCATCTCTCCCCAGCCCAAGAAGGACGGAAAGGATCCCAAAACCGACAACAAGAAGCCCGACGATAAATCTGATAAGAAGAACCCCGACGACAAAAAATCGAAAGAGGTCAGCTCCGCACATCCAACCCCAATTTCAGAGCACTGTTTCTATTTTAAGTTGCATTCTGTTCAATATGGATATCCAATCCTGAATCCTGTGTATTCAGTGTATCATTTTTATTTTGTCAATGGAACAGCCTCAGCAGTCTACGGTGGTTCTGAAGATGGCTCTCCACTGTCAGGGATGCATCGAGAGGATTCGCAAGACTGTGTCCAAAACCAAAGGTGGGATGGTTTGGTCGTGTTTGCTAGTTCGTCATTATTTGACTGATTCTTTAGTTGTATTTTTTTTTTTATGTTTTTGACGTCTTTTACAATGACAATGTAGGAGTTAAGGAATTGTCCATAGACAAGGACAAGGACACCGTGACGGTGAAGGGGTCTATGGACGTGAAAGCTCTCGTCGAAATTTTGAAGGAGAGGCTGAAGAGGAAAGTTGAGGTGGTTCCTCCCAAGAAGGACAAGGACAAGGACAAAGGCAAGGATAAGGAGAACAACGAGGATGGTGAGAAAGAAGGTGGCGGCAAAGGCGGCGGGAAGAAGAAAGGTGGTGGAGATAAAAATGCTGAGGAGGAAGCTGGCGGCGGCGAAGGGAAATTGGAGCAGAGCAGGATGGATTTTATGTTCCCTCCGTATGCATATGGATATGGCTATGCCTACGGTCCGGTTTATTACGTGGAACCAGTGCATCCGCCACAGATGTTCAGCGACGAGAACCCAAATGCCTGCTCCCTCATGTGAGGCTTTCTGCACCAGAAGGCAGGGGAACTCAGTTTTCTTTTTTGCTTTTATGTCCTTTTGGGTAGGCTTGAAGGTGAAAGTGAGTGAATAAATGTAGCGTAGGGAAGTAAAAGTAGTAGACTTGTTTTCGTGGTTAGTAGAAATGTTTTCTTGAGTAAGACTATAACTGCAGGATGTGTAAATGATATAAGGAAAATGGCTTCTGTTTCTGTACCCACTTTGGCATGTTACTTTCTGCACATTTAGATTCTTTTAATGGAGCGTGAAGATGGAAATGTTAGCAATAATTGGGAAGGCGAACAGAAATTCATCACATTCACGCCTGGCCTAAGCAAAAGCATGCTCCATATTATTTGTCGTATGGGTGATGGCGAGGAAGGTCACTCTCTCAGTTATTCTGTCCTTTTGTCATATTCATGGCTGAGAGAGACTCTGCCATTTTCTGCAAACCAGGTTCGTTAGTGGGTTCAAGCTTTAAAACCAGGCATTACCATGACAGGCACCTGTGGCTGTGGGGTCACTCAGGTTCAGGGCAGGGCAGATCATTGTTGTATTATTCTATTTTATTTTTTATTTCCTGTTTTCATACCATTCCAACATAGGTTCTTTCCTGGGTTTCCTGTTTCCACTGCAACCTTGCTAGTTGCTAGTTTCTTTAGGAAAAAATGGGGGAATTTCAAGTCGAGAGCTCAGGTTCATGGAGATATGGTAATCGTGGGCGGTTTTCCTTTGTGGTAAGACCAGAGAAGGCATTTGTGTGGTTGGATTATGAGAACTGGCACTTTATTCTCGCAAAAGGATAGATCGTACCAATGGTACAGTACTATCCCAATGCCCTGTGCCTGTGCCTGTGCCTGTGCCCGCATTATATGCAGCCTCACGCCTCACCATACAAAGTGGCGTAGCAACGCAAACCAGTGTACCACAAACCAAATGCATAGTAAAGTCATTTCTCTTGTTCTAAAAGATTGAAGGTGGTAGGTAGATTTTACAACCATATCTCAAGCACTGTTAAGTGTGTAGTAGGAATTAGAGTATCAATTGACCACCACCATAAAATAGGGTGTCCCTCCCACAAAGGGTCAAGTGACTTTTTTAGAAGAAAAAGGATTAAAATCAATGATAAATGACTCAATTTGGGAGTCACGTGCGGTGCTTCGTGGCCCTAGAAAGCACTACAGTGAGATATCATATCATTACGTGAGGTTTTTTTTTTTTTTTTGGGTTGGGGTATTTATGCATCAAACTATGTTGTTGCATGCCATGATGATCCTATGTGGCCATGTAGTGTACTCAAACCTCCCCACCATTTTTGTCTGCCTTTGGGAAAAGAAAAACGAACCTTCCCAGAAATTGTTAGGTAACTTCTGTGTACGAGACATCAAAATCAACAAAACACCCCCCTTCCTTCCAATTCTTATTAACCAAATGAGTTCTCCGGCTAAACCCATTGCTACCAGATCTAATTCAATGATGAAATACTTTTAGGATCTTTTTATCATTATTAAAGTGTGTATTCACTAGTTTGCTTTTCGTATATTCACAAAGTAAAGAAGTATATGCGTTTCTGGGATTCCATGGCCATGTGGTTAGTTAATTTTTTTTTTTCTTTTTACTTTTTTAGTCTTTTCCCTTTCTAAGTTGCTAGGTATGATGATATTTCATGAATGCAAACACAAACCCATGTGAGGTTAAGCAGAGCTGGTCATATCAGAAACAACGTTAAAGGGGAAAAAACAACAGTGTAAAGCAGATTAACATGAGCCCCTTTTTCCCAATGGCATTTCAAAGATTTTTCATCAGAAAGTTCTGAACATGCCTTGGGGTTCTTCCCATTCTTTTTCTTCGTATCCAATCAATTATTGCAACTCTCAATGACATTTTACGACTCACCAGCGATGAAACTTCTCAAAGTGCTCTATACTTTCTCCGCCTTTTTCCAATCTCAATCATTTCTACATACAATTGCAATTTCTCACAATCGTGATTTTGCTTAACTTGAAGCCAAACACATAAATTATGCCTTTAAATGGCACAGTCAGTAAAGAAGAAACAATTTATTGAGAAAGGGACTACATATTAAAGGGTCTGCCAGTACTCATTCAAGAAACAAATATTGACAAACCCACAAATTTAAAATGCAAATAAAAACTACAAAATCAGAGTTTTCGCATATGAATACTTTATACAAAACTCGGTTCAGTAAGCAGTGCATCCATTGATTCGTCAAACCATTCTCCTCTCATCTTGTGTACACTACACAGAAGAAAAAGACAAACTTTTCACAACCTTTTCGATTTCAATTGCTTTCATATTAGCGAATTTGATTATATAATTGGTAAGCTTAGCAACAGAGTATCCATGCTTGTAAAGATGGGCATTATTGGCTTGTTATAACAAAAATCTGAATCGCCACGCCTGAAACAAAATTGAAATTTGAACAGGAGGACAAAATTATTGGGAGAAACATGTTTATCTTCTTTGAGGTCAATAGCCATGATTAGTTTATGAATGATTGAAGTTAAAATTCTTGTGCAGATAAGCAACTCGCAGTACAGGTAGGTTCGATGGGATGGAAAAGTCGTATGGAATTGACGGCTCAAATTTCAAAGTTGGAGGTCACTTCTTTTTCTCACTTTTTATTTTCTCCTTCCTTGACATCATGGGAACAAAGTCCTTGCATGGCTTTAAGTCTTTGATGTTAAAGAGACGGAAAGAAATTTCCTTTAAAGCTGGAAAAATAAATAAATAAATAAATAAAGCGGACACAATTATGAAGACTACCCCTACACACAAGACTTTTACTTTTTTTTTCCCTTTACTAAAGAGCACAATTCCAATTTTAATTTCACAAATAGTTTGATGGACTAAAAAGGCAAAAAAATTGAAAAGTCTGGGCAAATTTTGGTACTTACCTATGCCTCATCAGCTTGTTGGCTTGTTGCAGATGGCTATTTTTCCTTCCTCACCTTCGTGCCACTGCCATAGCCTAGCTTTTAGGTTAGGGGGTTACCAAGTAGTCAAGCAAAAACATTCAAATTCATTTTCTAAAACAAATCAATTTAAAATAAATCAACTTTAAACTTCAGCAATATAACAAAAAAAGAGTTGATCAAATTCAACTAATTTCCAAATCAATTTATGAATATCATAGAAAATATAGTAAACTAGCCTAGCCACTTGAAGCATGTTATCTTCACTGCAAATTGCAATAGTATTACTTTGTCAATCTCATTATATAAAAGCAACATTTGACAATCGAATCTATCAAGGCCCAATTCAGATTTGCATTTGAAAAATACGGTTATCTAAGTGGAAACAAAACTTTTTTCGTATATTTAACTTGTACACCATAAATCACATTTAAAAAGCAATTTTTACGGCCAATCCAAACAAGCATAACATCCACATGTGCATCTAAACGTAATCCTATGCCCTATTGAGTATTATCAAATAACTAAGCCTATTGTAATTTTGCTAGAATAAAATGAGGTTAAATTCCTCTTCCCATGTATACTTTTGTTAATTGCAAGTGCCATTCTCAACATAAGGAGCTGCGGTTCTATTTTTCTCTACATACAAAATTGTCAGATACGTACGTGATATCTTCATTCTTAGAAATACATAGACCAAATGAATCTAGAGAAGATTAATGACTCGACCAAGAATTACTTGCATCGTCATGGTTATCAACATCATCAAGGATGAGTTTAACTCCATAACTCCTCAGAGCATTAACCAAAGCCCAGACCTTGGTTTGGCTCTTGAAGCCTTTCTTCTCTATTTCCTTGTTTACATTCACATGGATACCTCTTCCCTGTCCTTCATTAAGCCCCTCAACCTTAAGTCGCATGGCCAATACCTCTCCAACAACATATGCTGCTTTTGCATTACAAGTGCGACCACACTCTAGTGATTCCTTAATTGCATGCTCTGCTGTTGAAGCACTTGCTACAATCCGCCCATTGTTTCTGTCTACCACATTGGCGGTAATGTACTTAATAGATATGAATAATCTCATCACATAACGCTTCAAAACTGTCATTCTTCAAGGATCTAAAAGGGCAGAGGAAGTCAAGCACAGAAATTAGTTCAAGTAATGAGTAAATGGAAGGAAGGAATTTAAGGACTGGCCAATGCAAATATAGATATACAATCTACAGATCCAAGTTCTCTCACCAATTGCTTTATGTTGCCAGGCGAGAAGAATAATGTACATATATATTTAGAAAATGCTGACTTAAACTGAATAACCAGAAACCATATCCATGCTGCACAATTAGAATACAGAACTATTGCTTCCAATACGTTGTTGACAGAAACCCATAGGCTATCACAACCCACTATTACAACATAGGGAAATATCGGTGGATACCATATCATATGTTCCCTAAAACTAATCTTCCCAATTTGATTCAAGCAATACAACTAACTAGAAAGATACCAAACCAACAGGAAGCTAATATTAGCTCGGAACAGAAATTCCAGCAAACACAAGAATACCCATGGTCAATAACAAAACGTGGATAGCAGATTACACAGCAGAAGTAGATAACTCAACCGATGTCACATCCCCTACGGTCAGGAACTAAAAACGAGGAGTAGAGTTTCGAATGATGAGAGAAGGGGAAACGAAGATTATCTCTCTTGGTCTCAGCTCAGAGCACAAACTTAGTCAGCACTGATATGGACGGCGGCCAAGCAGCAGGAAACGGTGAGGGTGGAGAGGCGGATCGTCTTTACCTGGGAAAGCTCCGTCCGACGTCGAGATGATCCCTCTGAGAACTTACAGAAGTGACGAAGCAGATCTCGCACTCGTCTGAAAAGGTGGGTCTTTTTCTCTACTCAATTTTAGCTTGGCCTTTCCTTTCAGGTTCGCTGCGCTCGGAGAAGGACTGTTTCTGGCCGAAAGCGGAAGGTTGGGGAAGAAGGGCAAAAATGTGAAAGAGAGACTTGTCTTTGTATTTGTGTTTTCTTTCATGATAATTATTAGTTTGATTCCAGGGCGAAGGCTCAAAAATATCTACAGTTCATTCAGGCATTATATGTGTTTTTAAAGTTTAAAAATTTTCATAAATTTTAAAAATAAGTTTAAAATGGTCAATTCCATTATTAAAATTTGATGGCCGTTAATTACTTTAATTTTAATTAGGGTTAAAGGTATAAAATAATTGTGTGTTTTTATCTAAAGTTAAGCTAACATTATATTTTTTTTAGTTTTAAAAATTGTTCATAGACTTTAAAAATATATTCAAAATTGCCAATTTTGTTACCATCTTGATGACCATTAAGCCTAATTTTAATTAGGTGCCCTAACTTTCTTTTCCCTTATACTTAATACTTGTTGATTTTGTTAATAACGTTTATTAAGGGTGCTAAATGCTATATTTAAGTTGTCATTATTTATACTTAAATTGTGAATAAAACCTGATAAAGATATTGACACTTTGAGTATATATAATGACAACTTTATATAATTGCAACTATCAAACACACAAACAAAAACCTAAAACATATGGATATTTTTTACCTTTAGCCCTAATTAAAATTAGGGCAATTAACTGCCGTCAAGTTTTGTTAACTGAATTGGCAATTTTGAACCTATTTTTAAAATTTATGAGCATTTTTTAACATTCGAAAAAATATGGTGCTTGATGAATTTTAGGTAAGAACATATGAGTATTTTTAATTCTTAACCCTTGTTTTTAAGATTATTATATATTTAGGATTTACTATAAATTTCATTATATAGTATTTACAGTGGTATTTAAGGATTAATATAAGTTGAAAACAAATAAATTTTGAAGGGGAAAAATAAGTCATCTATTCATATGTATTGATCTGGCATTTCAGCACTTGTATAAGATTGATGAATATATGATTTTAGGGCACATGTGCAAATGACTCTTATTCAGTAATAAGCAGAAAGCATAAATGCACTCTTATTTGGGCCTAAACCATGCGATAATCAGAGTGAAGAAGGATTAGGCCTTGCTGGGATTAAAAGTTAAATCCAGACGCGCATGTATGCTTCTCAGAAGTGCTATAAGCCTTATCGGGATTTCTGCTAAATCTTTTATCATTCTAATATCTATGAATCTGAAGTTGGTAGGCTATTCAAGTTTCACAGCTTATTTACTGATGCTGTTCTAGGATTATGTTTTAAGAATGATAGTATGTCTTGATTAGTGTTGGCTCTCTAAATTATTCCTCTAGACAGAACAAATTGTAAGCCTACTATTTTGAATAAAGCAGTCATTATCAGGATAGAAGATAGAATTGGTGAGGAAAGCTAATAGATGGAGAAGAGTAGGAATGAATGGTCAAAGTGCTCAAAATTAGATCATTGTGTCCATTTCTAAAAAAAGTGATAAATGATTTGAAGTAACTAACTGTAGGAGGAATGTTGTTTATTTTGTAAGATGATCAGTTTAGAATTATCAACTTAAGTATGTTAATTGAGTGGGTTAGGGTTTTCTCAGAAATTTTCCCTCATTTTCTTTTTCATTATGTTAATTGAATATATACATGTCCTTCATTTTTTTTTGGCCAACACATGTTCTTCATCTTTAACTAGGCATGTGCATGTTCCTGTGATTGTCAACAGTCAACACTATTCATTTCAAGGTAGACAGGTGCATGTTCAATGGATATGGCAACATTGTTTACCACTAAGCTGGAGTTGTGTTGTCGCCATAAGAATTCTAATAACTAGGCTATTATTGCATATAGATTTCCATTGAGAATTCTAACAATCAGGCTATTATTGCATATGGATTTCCATTGAGAATTCTAATAATCAGGCTATTATAGCATATGGATTGGACTTTAATTGCCAATACATGGTCAGATGGTCTATGCCCTCTGGATTGAGTTTCTTCACCTCTGCAACTGTAGGCCTTATACTGACTTTCGAACTCTAATTATCATGGGCCTTTTTATTTAAATATTATAAACAGTAAAATAATATATCCAAACGCTAAAAATATTTACCACAATACTACACTTCAAAACGCTTAAAATCGTTCTTTTAGTGAATGTTTTTTAAAATCGTTCACTTCAAAAACAAGTTGTTCAATAATAGGAGGGAGAGTTAAAAATATTAAAAATAATTCATGTATTGAACGATTTCACTTTTTAGAATGAGAGAGAATGACTTCACTTTTTCATTTTTCTCTCCCTTCCTTCATGTGATTTTCTTTTTTCTTTTCCTATTATTGGTGAAAATGCAACTAATCACCCTATTTCTTTTGCCTTACTTATCACTCTCACATTAGATTTGAAAGGAGTTGTAACTAATTCCTTCCACTTCACAATTTCTTTCTTTCATCCCCTTTATTTTATATATTGAAGTAAAGAGGAACAGATCTAATCTCCCTAAATAAAAGAAATTTTAGAGAAATTTATAAAAAAAAGAATATATTTTATCTTAACAACTTAATCTACAAAAATATATAAATATATTTTTTTAAACATTTTCCTAAATTTATATACCATAATAATATTTTGTCAAAAGAATAATATTTATTTTTTTGAGAAAATTTTCTCAAATTCCTTTTTTATTTTTTTGCCACTCTCTAATTAAAAGAAGTGTAAATTTTAAATATGTTATATTTAAATGGGAAAATTACACTTAGGTCATGAATAAGGAAATATATGTTAAATAGGTCATGTGAAAAAAATATACTCCTCTCAAGTCCAAGTTAAGAAATTTATTACTGTCAAATCCTTATTAACAACCCCGAGGTTGTAAATGGCGCCCTGTACATTCCCTTACTCAGGATCTCAGTGTAAATTTCCCTATTTAAATTAATTTGGTAGAATAACTTAAAAATTAAAAATATAAAAAAAGCACAAGAAGTGTAGATTTTAGATATATCATATTATATTTGTAAAAAAAAAATATTTATTCAAAATTCACCTTTTCACTTTTCTCTCTTTTCCCAAAAAGGGAAATCGTTCACATTTCTAATATTTTATCAGAAGAACAATTTTTAAGTGTAATATTGTTGTAAATATTTTTTTCTTTGGTAGTATTTGCGTATAGTATTTTACTTAGATAAAAAGGCCAATTACCATGTCTGGAGTTGGCGTTTTCATGATTGGCAAAAAATGATAAAGGAGTTCGCCTGGAGAAAAGAAAGAAGGCGAGCCCTATGATAATAAAGGCCAATCATTACGGACGTTAGCCCAATAATTCAAAGAGTTCAAAGAGATCAGAAGAACCAACTGGACCAAAATGTTATAGCTTAGATTTGGTGGGGTGCGCCAGGCCCTTGCATCAGTGCAACGCATGGGCGACACTTGAGGATCCCAATAGCAAGCTATTGTGATGGACCCTCCCCCTAAAAAAAGTAATTTAATATCATGTGGGCCGATGGCCCACGTATCAGATATTAAACTGATAAGAACAGATACTACACTTGATCTTA
>JBAGKO010000014.1:19498678-19509973 GCA_037177275.1 Acacia concinna
TGACATTAAACCCTGTATAACATAGCAGAACCAAACATATTGACATAGACTGACACTTTATCAGAGAAAAGGTTGAAGAAGGCCTCATTTGCCTATCCTATGTTCCCACTTCTCAGCAGCTTGCAGACATACTTATAAAAGGATTAACTGAAGATATCTTTGAGAATTTTGTAAGCAAGTTGGACATGATAAGCATCTATGATCTAACTTGAGGGAGAGTGTAGAATATATTAATTAATTATTATTGTGTATATATATATATTATTATATAATGATATTATAAGAGATGATAGGAACATAAGGGATTAGTTCTAATTTGTAGAGCATATTACGACGGTACTGTTACAACCGATTTATGTATATATTCAGCCAATTACTCTAATAAGAATAATTGAATACTCCACACCCATATTTGTCTACAATTACAGCTTGGTGGCAAGCATGAAGAGCTACCAAGAAGAAAAATATATCCAAGAGCAATTAAATTTTTTTCCGTTCTCTCTTCTAATCTTCTATTGTTTTTTCTGTTCTGGTGTATTGCTGTACAAATTCTAGTTAGACTTTAGTAATCCTAATCATTGCATGAGCTACATTCTTAGATCCGACTCTTCCACTCGACTCACTACACATCTTTTGGCTCCACTTTATTCTTATTATTTCTCAGATAATGCGTTGACGGGATATCCCAGGCAGGGCTAGCTTTGCTCCAGAGGAAAATTAATCCAAGATTTTACTCCCATAGCTAATCATTTTATAGATATTGAACGAGACTGAGAATTAGATATATTACGTCTCAAATTAGCCTTATAGCTTGCTAACATTGCTTCTGAGTAAAATGCATCGGTTTGGATCAGTTTGTCGTATGTGATACCGATGGATTTCACTCTAGAAGGTAAAACATTTAAACTGGATTTAACAAAAGATATATATTAGTAAGACTGGCAAAACCGTTTCTTCATGTTGGTATAATCATCTGCATGAGCAGCTTTGAAGCATGGCCTGACGAGAGTTGCAGACTTGCAGTTAACTCGAGAATTTTCATCAGAGCCATTATCTTCTTCCTCTTCAAGCCATGGCTCGGACAATATGCTCTCAAGCTCACTGGGTCTGCAAGGAATGGTAATTGCACCTTCCTGATTAAACCCGTACACTTCTGCTGCTTGTTCTAATAGCCTCAAGAAGGTAGGGCGGGTCAAACATCTTAGTGGCACCACAAATCTCTTTGATCCCTCACCATCCTCAGCTATCACTGCAAAATGGCCTTCTTTCACATCTTCTGGGACGTTATAAGAACATGACGATCTCTTTCCAAGCAACAGACTTTTCTGCAGCTTTTCAATTACTACCTTTAGCTTCACCACGCCACCCCCTTTCTTCTTGCTGCTGCTGCTGCTGTTGTTTGTGTGCTTGGCCATGATATAGTATAATAGTAGTGGTGTGTGCATATATATGATGGCTTCCTCGGCCAAGTTCTACTGCAGGTTTTGGTGAGTAGCTTTAGGTAGGTTTCCGTATTTATAGTGACATGGGAAAGAAAGAGTGAGTCAAAGAGATAAGATAATAGCGCTGTGTATGAGCCGTGCGCGTGTAGAGCCAGGAGACCAGTGCATGTGGAGGCGTGTGTGTCCGAGCTTTCAATTTACCCATGAGCTGTCATTTATTGCTTGCGTTTGGTCCTGAAATTATTAGCCATGGACTCTCCTGGTGATTGTAAAGGGCCCAAGTATTTGGAGACCCGTAACCCCAAAAGCTGAGGGCCTAATTAAATTGATTATGTTAATGGAGGGAAAACTCTCCTTACATACTTATGGACAGTAAATTATGTTGAAAAAGTATATTTTACCATTAATCTAAATTGGTGTAGTACTAAATGTTGCAAGGAGTACATATTCTTAAACCAAGGAAACGGAGGGGGTAAAATTTTTAAGGAATTTAGTTTAAAAGAAATGGAGAAATTATATTATAAAATTTTAATAAAAATAAAATAAAATATTAAAGAATAAAAAATTAATTAAAAACTTTTTTTTGGCTGGTAAATTAATTAAAAACTTATTTCTTACCCGAAATTAATTAAAAACTTTTAATCCAACTATTCCCATTCTTTTACATCAAACCCATCAAAATTTTATTTTCCTCCCTCCCTTCGTACTAAGACTAGGGTGCCTAATGGGAGGGGATCCTCTCCCTTACAAATTCCCTCCCTTGCAAGGGAGGTGCAAGGAACCTCTCTTATAAGGGAGAGGATCCCAACTCAGTGGCTAATGTGCCTTAATAATCATTGATGACTACCAAATAGACCATAATAAAGAGAGTCACACTCTATTGGAATTGAAGAGTTCAAAACTTTTTCAAGATAATATCCTAACGTGAGACTCATAACACTTATCACCGTACATAATCATTGATGACTTCCTATTTTTAATAATAAACTGATTTTTTTAATTTAAGAAAATTTTCTATAATTATTTTTCTCCCCTAAATTGAAAAACTTATATCCTAAATTTAAAAACTTCTATTTTAAATTGAAATCCCACGTGATGCACTAAATTGATATTTCCTCAAATATCAAGAAAATCTCTTTAATTTAATATAGATGATTTCTCAAATATATCAAATATATTAAAAATATGAAGTCCATCACATATTTTGATATATTTAGAAAGTCATCTATCATGTTACATGCCTCTCATCTTTTTCTTCTTACAGGAAACTGTGAAGAATTTACAGTACACCAACTCAACTTAATAATTTCAAAAATAATTTTCATTTACTAGTTGATAAATGTCGCATATCTCCACGAAACATGTCCGAGCTAATGCGATATGGAATCGCAATGGTCCAGACTTGTCTCCTGGCAGCTCGATCGCTAAGTAAATCAGTGAAAGACGAAGTAGGCATACTTTACATTAATTAACATGGCGAAGATAAGGGCTTTAATTTAATAATTAATTCAGGAGATGATGAAATTGGCCCAATTACAGTTCAAGAGGCATCAATAATGGGGAATCTCTTTAACGTCATATGACTTCAATATTACTAATCTCATCATTTTATTTACTGTACCAATCTCTGCATTTTCAGCATGGTTGTAATAACTTCAACAACCATGAAATTCTTATCATTTTTTGTGATACGTTTTTGACTTTATCGATCTCTAATTTACCCACGTCATCTCCTTTCTTCGCGAATTCTTCTCCGTCCATGTGCCTTTGTACTGCAAATTTAATTTTTATTAATTACATTCTTTTCTAGAGTGCATGATTGCACGCACACACATAAAACACTCAAGCTTCTGCAAGGAAAAGAAAAATTAATCCTTTTATTATGTGGAATGTTAGAAATAATAGGAGAAAAGAGGCAAAAAATGTATGCTGGGTCAGGTCGTATCCGAGAGACAAAGTTTACACAGCAGTGCACCAGAACACAAATAAATTATAGAAGAAAAGAAAAAAGAGGGCAAGATAACTTAATTACTCTGGTTTGCTTGGTAGGGAATGTCCTATTTATAAATATCTTTAGCTTGCACTTTAAACTGTAATCACTAACAACAAAGGCTGCGTGATTTTCTAATCTCTTTCTCCTTGTCCACAAAGTTGTAATCACTAATAGCCTGTTTGGTTCGATTATATGAGAGATGATCACATGTAATCTCAAATTTTCAATGCAATATATCGATTACAGCGTTTGGCTGGGCTTACGTAATGTAAACTATATTATAAAATATAATCATGATTACATCATTTGATATAATGAAGATTACATTGCTAAGAGTTATTAATGGAGATGCATGCATACCTGTAATTAAGTGAAAAAGACTCTATTACCATTATAATTTTTAAATTTGACCAAAGTACACATCCATAAATGTTTTTAAATATTAAATAATTACTACAATTAAATATTAAAAATATTAAGTAATTATATAACAGTTTAAAAAAATATTTCCCAAATAAAAAAATTTTAAAAAATATATTCCACCATTAAAAATATTAAAATATCCCATTAAATAATATTCTCACGATTAAATATTAAAAAATTATTATAAACCCGACATGTACCCTACACAAATTGAAAAAATTACCATAAACCCAAGGTGTAGTACATTATATATATATATATATATGTAGATATGAACAATTTTATTTCTAACTATATTATTTTCATGTGAGATGTAATCTAACTAAACGTTGTTATATAAATACATCATCTTTCCTTAATAACGAATCAAATAAATTTATAGAATCATCATTACATTATATTCTATTACATTGTATTACATTCTATTATATTACCTTCAATTTCGTGAACCAAACAAGCTATTATTATGCATTAGGTAGAGAGTTTGAATTGTAACTATGTCATAAGGGATACTTTCATTTTTCTCCTAGCATATTCAAGATTACCAAAATGCCCTTAAAAAGTATAAAATAAATAGAATCAGATTTTTTTTTAATTCATTCCTCCACACATTTCTTCCATTTGCTGATAGGATGGGAGAAAAGGGAGGGGGCTCCTCTCCATTTCTTTTCCCTCCATTTCCTCTCTATTTCCTTTAATTTGAGGGAGTTCCTAAATGTTTTTTATAGTTCTTTTATGACTAGATTCTACATAAAATGAGTGACATTTTGATATATTATAGGCGAAAAACGGATATGTTTTCAATTTTTTATGATTTTTCAAAGTTAAAACTCTAAATTAAAAAATAATCCTATATTTTTTTTACATGTAAATCTTTGAAAAATCATAAAAAATTGAAAATAGATCCGTTTTTTGCCCAAATATATCAAAATGTCACTCATTTTATGTAGAATCTAGTCATAAAAGAACCACACAAACAAACATTTAAGAACTCCCCCAAATTAAAAAAAATGGAGAGGAAATGGAGGGGAAAGAAATGGAGAGGAAGCCCTCCTGGAGAAAAGTGGCTTCCCTCCCTCCTTAGCAGAGAGAGAAAGACACATACCATATGAAAGAAAAATTTGAGAGGGTGGGGCCCTCTCAATTTTTTTTCTCACACTTATATGTCTTTCTTTCTTTGTTAAGGAGGGAAGCCACATCCGATACGATGAAGGAGAGAATTATCGAGAATCTCCTAAACTCAAACCCTCACCTACATTGTACCTTTCTGTCGCCTCCTCTGGGTTCCTTGCCACTGGCGTAGTTGCCGAAAACCATCGCCATGGTCTTTCTCTGATTTTGCAGTTAATCGCTGGTGAACTTGTGCTTAAATGTTTATAACTATGATCATATGCCATCTCCCTTTTCTCCTCTGTTCATATAGCTATATCTTCTTCCTCCTATTCAGTCGACTTTAATGGGTTTTGGAAGGGAAAAGGGAAAAAAAAAAGAATTTAAGCACTTTGAAGAAGTCCATGGCATGTCTTTAAAACCTCATTATCTTCTCCATTCCCAGCTCTGTTTCCAATTGATTCTTCAATTCTAGCTTTATTGCTCATCTCATCATCGTTTTATTTCTGTGATTTCCATCCTCAATTATGTCCTATTTTTTTATCTCAGTTTTGCTCATGGGGTAAGAGTAGTACTATGAGCCATTTTCCTTCCCTCTTTATTGCTGCAACTGAAGCCCATGTTTATCTGCTCAATTTCTGAAATCTTCCGCTCGTGTCTAGAGTTTGGTATGGCTAATTTTATTTTATTTTTCTGATTGGTTGTTGTTGGTTGATAGAAAAGAAATGTGTCAGAACTATTTTATTGAAGTTTTTAGAATAGGATAGCTACTGATAGAGAAGGATTTGATGTTTTGTTTTGTTTAAAAAAAAAGGGAGAATTTCAGAAAAATACCTCCCCAAATTCAAAAACCCCAAAAGGGATGTCAACATTTCAAAAAGATATAAGGTACTATGGACCAAATTGAGGTTTTTCAAATTCATTGACATGAATAGTGACCAGCACGAAGTAGCGAAAACCATTACTCTTCTTGCAAAAACCATTACTCAAATAGCGAAAATCCAACACTGTTCATGTCACAGGTAGATTCCCCTCTTTCCTCTGTCAGATGAATAGTGTTAGTGTCAGTGTCATATGAACAGAAAGAGAAAGTGATTAGCGCGAAGTAGCGAAAACCATCACTTTTCTTGCAAAAACTATTAGTCAAATAGTGAAAATTCACTATTGTTCACGTCAGTGAATTTTGAGGGGGGGAGAGAGTGATCAACACGGACTAGTGAAATCCATTACTTTTTTTGCGAAAACCATTACTCATCTTGCGAAAATCACTATAATTCACATCAGCAAATTTGAAAAATTCAATTTGGTCTTGGTACCTTAGTGTTTTTTTTTTTGAAATGTTAACGTTCCTTTTGGAGTTTTTGAATTTGGGGAAGCATTTTTCTGAAATTGTCCCCAAAAAAATCTTAATAAGAGAATGATGATGGATATTTTTTTTAAAAAGAAGTTATGCTATCCTTGAATATATTTGGGGATAATATATGAAGTTAGAAGCTATCATATTTTAAATTGTATGTTAAGTTTGGTGAAATAGAATGTTGGGACTTTAGTGAAACTACTTGGATGTTTGAAAGCTATATGGTTGTTTTTGTTGAATGGTTGAGTTTCATGCTTGTAGTATGATTAAGTGTTTATGGTGCATGTAAGGTGTTTGTTAGAACGTATAAGATAAAATTGGATTGGATTAGATTGCTTAAATTATTTAAATATCTACTTAAAGTTTGAGGAGGCTGGAGGCATATATAGTTGCTAATATTGGGATAAATAATTAAGGGTGTTAAAACTCCATTATTACTTGAACTTATGACTGTATTAAATAAAAAAAGGGTTTAAAACTCAAGTCCTTCCTTTAGTTTTAAATGGTTATTAATTGAGTATTGAGATGGTGTATTAAGTTGTCACTGAGATTATTCGTTGGTTGGCATACAAAACAAATGGTGTTAGTAATGAATTTGATAATTAAATTAATAAGGAATGAACTGAAAATATTTGGCTTATAATTGGTGGACTATGTTTGCTTGCTTCTATTAGCCTTTGAGATGCTTATAGAGCTTGTTTGGGAGCTATGCTTGGATGTTAACTACTATGATAGTTGTGGGATAGTGATAAGTTAAGTAGAAAAGGGAATTTATTAAATTGATTTCATAAGTTCCTAGAGTTTGAGAAAAACAGAATGACAATGGTGTTAATTTAGGTACTCAAGAATTAAAGCGTGAATGTCTATGTGAAAGCAGCTAGGTAGAAGTATGCCATATATTTGGGAGTGCAATAGATGAGTGAATAGCGTCTCATTATAATCTTTATTAATGATATTTTATTACTTGTTATATTTTATCTAAGTATGATTTTATCAAGAAATGTTCATTAGACCTAGTACTTGGGAAGGGTTTTTGTCAACATTTTTAATTTAAAGGAAAGTTTTGGAATGTTGTTTGTGAACTTTCATGTTGGGGCATTTGATACAAGCTATTATGCTATTAAAATAAGAATTTTTCAAAGCTTTGGTAGATTGGACCCAAGCATGCTTGAAAATGTTTTGAGAGAACTAAATATAGAACGCCGGTTATTAGCAACAATACTATTAGTCCTTAGTGTAACATGGTTAACCCTCGAGCTCGCTTGACTTTTGTAGGCATAATACTCATGCTTGATATTAGTGGGATTCGTTCTTGCGCTTGTTATTCATGGGTCTTGAGGCCGCGCTTGCTTGGTTATTTACCCTCGTGGACTGTGTGTCCACGCACCTTCATGAACCATGTATCCACGCTTGTTTTGTGGCCTTGCGCTATACTTGGTTAGTTACTTTCATGGATGGACTGCATGTCCACGCTTGTTACTTTGTTCTGTTGAAGTCCTATGGAAAGTTGAGAATTCAAAATTTTTCATTTTTGAACTGATTCCAATTAATAAGTTGTTTATTTACTACTTGAACTTAATTGATTGATGATCATTTATATGATTATGATTGCATATAAGTATTCAAAGTTAAATCTATCTAAATTATTATTCTTTAACTTTCTTTAGTTTTTCATTAGATTCTTTATATGGGACGTTATTCACAGGAAACATATTTTGGTCTCAGAGAGTGTAGCTGACCTTGTAGTCCTGCTCATCATTGAAGGGTTCTTTATGCTGAAGTAGAGTTGAAGTGTGGTCTTGAGCAGTCCTTCTTTCAACGAAAAATTTAGATTTATGTATTACATTCTGTTCTAGGCACTCCACGTACACTATAGTTAGGATCCTCGCCTTTCATCATACTTGTTGTGTATTCGTTAGTGAGGAGCATAGATCCTTTGGTTGGAATTGTTGTCAAATGTACTATTATACAACTTTTCAGGAGGTCTCATTTTATATGGGAAGTTTTACCAAAATCTCTATAGATAGCCAATGACTTTTATGAATGTAAAATGTAGCTCTTTATATTTCGTATTTTAGGTATGTTTATAGATATGAATGAATAATTTTATAAATAAGAAAAATCAAAAGGGATGTAGGTTTTCTTATATTCTAAGTGATCATAGTTCAGTTTTTGGGTTGTGACATATCTGTTTGTTATATGTATCACTCTCTTTTTCTTGTGGTTGATGTTTCTGGACTGTGTTCCGTTGCTGGATTGCTATGGTTACTGATAGTGATTACTATTATACTATCTCGTTCGTTATCTGTTGAGCTGAATTGTATTTGTGAATTACAATTCTTTTGCTTCATATTGATGAACTTTAGCTTGAATAGTGGTTGTCTATGTCCGAGTGAATCTAGTTAAACATTTTAGGTGAAGTTATGCCACTCTTAATTTTATAGAGGATTGCCTTTAGTTAAATTTGAACTGCATAAAAGTATTCAGTGTAGATTGCACAAGCAAAGCTCATTTCCTAGAACCCTAGGGTTTATTGTAGTTTAGTGACATTTCCTAAAGCCTTTCTGGTGATGAACTTTTGTCTCTATTAGCTATCTGTTGTGCCATTCTTTAGTTTGTGATTTCTTAAGTGTCGAGAGTAAGTAGACCTTTGAAAGAAGGCCGTAAGTAAGCTAAGTATGCGTATTTAATTCCTTGGGTAAAGGTCAATGATGATTACACAAACTCTAAATTGTTAGTTTAGTTTAACTTTATGTAAATGAAAGCAATTTAGCCTATTTGTTTGTAGGTAGTTCATGTGGAAGGTGCTATGTAATTAGGTATTTTTCTGAGTTCGGTATGGTCTAGGTGGTTGAGGGACCATGTGGTTGTAGGAATCTTAGTGAAGAGAAATTTTGCAGGGTTATTGTTAAGGTATTGATAGAAAGATAAAAAAAGAGGGGAAAAAGAAGAGAAACAGAGAGATCGAGAAAGAGAAATCTGGTAAATATTTATTTCTTAATTTTGCAATAATTCCGAAACTGAACAACAATTGATGATCTCTTTTGGAATGACCATTCTGAATGTTATTTATAAGCTATCATGCTAATAACATAATAACGGTAATTAACTAACACACTAATGGCATTGTTGCAATGGACTTAAGCTTAACCCAGCCCAATATCAAACTAATGGCCTTATTATCCTGCTAATCCTAATTAGGGCTAAACAAAGGAAATTAGGGATTTAGGGAACTATTAATGATAACATATCAATGCCCCTCCCTCAAAACATCCTTGCCCTCAAGGTTCTTCAATCTGAAATTCTGGAAATTCTCTTTGTAGGCTGAAAAGAGATGTCCATGTAGCTTCTTCATCGGGCAAACCCCTCCATTGGACTAATACTTCAGTGATAATCATCTTCTTCTTCCTTTCCACAAGCTGATTCAGGATTTTTTTCAGGATACAAAGCAGTAAGTACTGCTGGCGAGTCATCTAGAGGGTGTCTCTGTCTAACCAAAGGATCTGGACATAATTTCAGCAATGAAACATGCATATTAATGAAACATGACTTTCCAATCACCAATTTGCCATTCTTCCTCAAAAGAGTGTCATCACATGTATATTTGCCTAAATTTCCTCCCTGCTGCTGCAATTCAGAAATAATAGGTGCAATCCCATCATCATTTTCCCAACTTGCCTTAATTTGCTCTGGCAATTCAAGAGAAGAAGTGTCAAGAGTAATCTGCATTAATTGTGAACCATAGAGCCTAGACAATGCATCAGCCGCAGAATTATTATTGCCCTTCTTATAATGAATCTCATAGTCATAACCCATCAACTTAGCAATCCAATACATTTGAAAGGGAGTTTTAAGCTTTTGACCAATCAAATATTTGAGACTTTGATGATCAGAACGAATAATAAACTTATTCCTTCCCAAATATTGATGCCAATGTTCTATTGCTTGCACCACTGCTAGAAGTTCCTTCTCATATATAGAGAGTTGCATATGCTTAGGACCCAAAGCCTTGCTAAAAAAGGCAAGTGGTTGCCCTTGTTGCATTAAAACAGCTCCAATACCAGACCCACATGCATCTGACTCAACCACAACTACCTTAGTAAAATCTGGAAGTGCCAAAACCGGAGCTGAAACGAGCATTTTTCAGCTGAATAAAAGAAGCAGCAGCTGAATTAGACCATTTGAAGCCAAATTTCCTTAGCAAATTAGTCAAAGGCTTTGCTAAATTCCTATAGCTCTTGATGAAGCGTCTATAGTAACCAGTAAGGCCAAGGAAAACCCTCAATTGCTTCACTATTTTTGGTTCAGGCCAATCAGCAACAGCTTATATCTTCTTTAGATTAGTAGAAACCATACCTCCACTAATAATATGCCTCAAATACTCAATGGTGGCAGCAGCAAAGGTACATTTACTCCTCTTCACAAAGTAGTGGTGCCGGCGCAATATACTAAGCACCTCCTCCAAGAGTCTTGCATGTTCAACAATGGAAGAGCTATAAATCAGTATGTCATCAAAAAACACCAGCACAAACTTCCTTAAAAGAGAGCTAAAGATATCATTCATAGCCCCTTGAAATGTTGCCGGAGCATTAGTCAACCAAAATGGCACGACAAGCGACTCATAATACCCGAAATGGGTCTTAAATGCCCCGACTCTCAAGTCAAGCTTTGTAAACCACTTGGCAAGGTGAAGCTCATCAAGGAGATCCTCTACTAAACGAATAGGGTATTGATTCTTCACGGTTTCCTGTTAAGCTCTCTAAAATCAATGCACATACGCCAAGAGCCATCCTTCTTTTTAACAAGCACAATAGGTGCAGAAAAAGGAGAAGAACTCTCTTGAATAATACCAGTTTAAAGTAATTCACCTACTAGCTTCTCAATAACATCCTTTGATATAATGTTGTAATATGAATAGGGATTTAGTTAGGGATTTAATTGACGCTAGCTGGCTGATTCTGTTTTTCTGT
>JBAGKO010000014.1:19514573-19529102 GCA_037177275.1 Acacia concinna
TGATTCAAACCCGACGGGCTAGCCCAAGCCTGTACCTAATCAGGCCGAACCTAAAAAATATGTTGTATTTTGGGTGTCGGGCCGAAACGAGTCGGCCCGTTTAGGCCCGAGCCTGTGACGGGCCGACCCATTTTCCCACCTCTATAAACCATTGACGAGATGCTTGTTTTAAACCATAAAGTGATTTCTGTAACTTGCAAACCTGAGTTGAAGAAGATGCAGAAAATCTAGGTGGCAAACTCATATACACTTCCTCATTTAAATCACCATGCAAAAATGCATTATTAACATCCAATTGTTGTAAATGCCAATGAGATGCAGAAGCAATAGCAAGTAACAGTATGACTGTAGTCATTTTAGCCACAGGGGAGAAAGTGTCAAAATAATCCACTGCTTCAGTTTACATATAGCCTTTAGCCACTAAGAGAGCCTTCTACCTTTTCAAAGTTCCATCTGCACGAAATTTGGTCCTAAAAACTCATTTACAACCAATAGGGGACTTGCCCTTTGGTAAATCAATCAAGATCCATGTATTATTTTGCTCTAAAGTTTATATTTCATTTTTCATAGCCTGCTTCCACTTAGGAAATTTAATGGCATCTTTATAGGACTTAGGTTCAGGAAGAATAGTGATAGAACAAGCAAAATGTTTATAGGAAGGAGACAAGTTAGTATAGGATAAAACTAAAGACAGAGGATACTTATAGAGAGATGAAGACATGGAAACTAATGGTGCAGAACTCAATAAGGAATAGTGGTAATCACGCAAATAAGAGGGTTGTTGATGTAGTCTTTAAGAGCATCGAGGAGTAGGGGATAATGAATGACATGAAGAAGGAAATGTATAAGGGACAAGAGGTAATTGGGGAGATGAAGAAGGAATTATAGAAGAAGGTGAAGAAGATGAAGAAATAGGAATATTTGAATCAGTATTGGTGGGAGAATCAGAAGAATTTAAGAATGATGTATCATAGTTGAGAGAGGGAAAAGATTGAACCGATGGAAGAGGATCATTAACAGATGCAGGAGATATAGAAGTATATGGAAAGATAGATTCATAGAATATTACTTGCCTAGAAACAACAATTTGATGAGATGTAAGATCAAGTAAAATGTAACTTTTAGTTCCTGATTTGTAGCCAAGAAAAACACATTTCCTAGCCCTAACATCAAACTTAGTGCAATTTGTAGGAGATGTGCAAGCAAAGCAAAGGGAGCCAAAAACTTTGAGAAAAGTAAAATTAGGGGCATGATTATGAAGTAAAAAATATGGGGTTTGGTTAGTTAAAAGAGGGGAAGGAAGTTTGTTAATGATAAAAACAGCATGGGCAATGGCATAACACCAATAATCCAAGGGTAAGCAAGATTGAAACATTAAAGCACATGCAACATGTAAAATATGCTGATGTTTACGTTCGACAACACTATTTTGTTCCAAAGTTTCAACACAAGAAGTTTGATGGAAGATGCCTTTAGAAGAAAAAAAAAATGAAGTCATTTAAAATTCAACTCCATTATCGGTTCTGATAGTGTTAACCTTTACATAAAACTAATCTTCAAGAAACAAAATTAAGGTTTGTAGAGAATTGCGAGCTTCAGACTTTGATTTTAAAGGACAAACCCAAGTAAATTTGGAAATATCATCAACAACCGTTAAAAAATAGTGATGTCCATGAATGGATGAAATTCGGTAAGGGCCCCATATATCAACATGTGATAGTTGTAAACAAAAAGTGGATTTTGAAGTGCTAACTAGAAATGGTAACTTTCTTTGCATTGCAAAATGACAAATATCACAAATTGCACCAGAATGGTTATAGGAAATAAAAGGAAATTGTTGTTTCAAAACATCTAAAACACTATGAGATAAATGTCCAAGGTGATAATGCCACAATTGAGATTGAGATTTCAAATTACAAGTAGAAGAAGCAACGGAATTGACAAGAGCAGATATAGGAGGCACAGTGATCAGTCTGTATAGACTATAGACCTTGAGAGAGTTCAGCTGTACCAATCATTTTCCATGTCTTCAACTCCTGTATAACACATTGAGAACATGAGAAAATAAGATGACATGAAAGGGCTTTAGTCATTTATGATACAAAAAGGATTTTGAAACGAAATTATGGAATATACAATACATCAGAAAGAACAATATGGTTATTGATTCTAACTGTACCACTAATAGAGGTAACAACTGTGGAATTGGTTGGTAAAGTGACTTTAATGGGAGGAATTTTAGTGTCCGAAGAAAAATCATGTAGAGCATAACATACATGAGTAGTAGCACTACTTCAATGATCCATGAATTTGAAGAATCAAACAATAAGATGGTATAGATACCTGCACTATTAGCATTGGGCATCAAGGTGGGTGTTGACATTTGATTGACACAAGGAGAAGGAACATAGCTCAAAATAGGAATAGAGGAAGTATTTACATTAGTAGCAACAGACTTAGATTGCAACAAAGCAAGTAATTTATTATATTGATCTTGACTAATATATGTATTAGCAGTAGATAGAGTTGAGGACAAAATACCGTTAGAGTTACTAGGGATTGGTGTTACCAGAACCAGACTATTGATTGAGGCCTTGTTACGATGCTTGAACCCTAGAGGATACCCATTCTTCTTGTAACAGGATTCGATGGTATGTCTGGGCTTGTTACAATATGTACAGAACTTGCCATTGTTTGCATTGTTGCCATTCGCTTTCCATTGAGAAGATGGTTGTGAGGTAGAGTTGGTACGAGTTAAGCACATAGAAGGAGATTCAGAAACACTGATGAGCTCACGTTCTTGTTGTATGACAAGAGAAAAAGCCTTATTGATAGATGGAACAGGATCCATCAACATAATTTATGACCTAACATTCGCAAAACGGTCATTAAGCCCCTTAAGGAAACGGATGATATAATCTTGGCGACTATACTCCTTCGCAAGACAACAACATTCCATAATCAGTCTAAAATTGTGCAATTCATCCCAAATAATTTTGATTCTTGTAGAGTATTCAGTTACCGAAAGTTCTCCTTGCTTGAATTGAAACAACTCTTCTTGAAGCTTAGTAACCCGAAATGCATCACTATGAGTAAACCTCTCCTTCAAATTGTTCCAAACATTAACAGCACGATTAAGCCAGATAACACTTTGTGCAATAGACAGAGAAATAGAACGATTTAGCCAAGTCAAGACCATCGTATTGCATCTCTGCCATGCTAGGAACAGAGGATCTTACGCATTTGAAATGGAAAGGCTTCCATCAACGAACGGATGTTTATTTTTGCTCATTAGAGCAATCATCATCGCACGAGCCCAATGATGATAGTTGGCTCCGGTGAGAGGCGGCGACACAAGGATGAGTCCAGGGTTCTCGTTTGGATGCAAGTAGTAACAGCTACTAGGATCTTGAAGAAGAAGACCAGTGGAGATTTCAGATCCGCTATCCATCAGTAAAGAAGAGAATAAACAGCTGTTGAGACAAATCACAGCAAACTCGATCATAGCGAGCAAAAAATGAAATCGGCAAAGATGAAATTGCCAAGGAAATCAAGATCGATTAAAGATGATTGCTTACGGCAACCAAAGTTGAAGTCAGTAGGAAAGGAATTTGCCAAAAAAAAAAAACAAGATCGAGTACAAAGGATTGCTCACAGCAACCATAAAGCAAGAAAAGGGAAAGCGCAATGGAAGAAGGCCAAGATGAGGGAAAACCTAATCGAAAGCTCAATTGTGCAAAGAGACAAAGCCAATAACGACAAGGTTTTGAAAAAGGAAAAAGAAGAGAAAAAAAAATCAAAGATAGCTTTAATACCATGACACAAGTTTGAGAGAGAAAAATTGTAGAAAATATTTTATTGAGTTTGTAAATGAATGGTACAAAGTATTTATATACATTCTAGCATGATATGCCTTTCTAAAATGTACAATAAAATTAGTTACAACTAATTAACAACTTTACATAAAGAATAATGCTAACTCTACTAACTTTACATAAAGAATAATGCTAACTCTATTTAATTAACTCCGTTAACTTTATGCAACATATTTTGTGGTTTAAAATACTTGCAAGACCTTAGTTAGCAGGATTTTATTTTTCATTTTTAATTAAAAAAAAAAGCTTCTAAATTTCCTTGGGTAAAACATCTGTGTGTAGTGTCAAACTGTTAATGCATACGTACATGCCTCCACAACATAACATTTTTACATACATTCTATAGAGTTCATACTATAAGTTACACTGTCACTTTTTTCAACAAGCTATACATTCATAGATTGTTAATTATAAAGAGTTTATTATATATAGAATTGTTTATAATTTATAATTTAAACTATTTTCCTTTAAAATTAAAATTTAAAAAAAAATAAATTATTCCGACTGAGTACATGAAGAGATGAACCTGAAGTGGATCCAATCCAAACCTAATTAATATATTTGCTTCCCAAAGAAGTTAACGTGCCCCTGAATCCCCTGAGAAATAAGGGGCTGACATGGAACAAAATACGGGCACTACGCTATTCTATGAAAAAATAGTGGTTGCAAACATGCATCGCCAAAAGCCGTCATGGCCATATATAATGAAAGGTATACAATATTCTTTCAGCTCAAGTTAACTTGATGTTCAATCACTCTAGATTCTAGTCCAATCTTCCCCAAGCCACATATGATCTCATTTCTCTGAAAAACTGGTCTACAATGTACAGACAACTATCCGCTTCATTATGTGGCTATATCATGATTTTGTTAGCATTCTCTATTGGCCCCGATGTATGAGTTGATACATGTATATATCTACAGAAAGAATGTAAGCAAAGAAAGCTCATCATGAGAAATCATGAAGAGTTCTGCTGGATTCTGCCGCCGCTCAACCAAGGCAACTTAACTTTATTTTAGGGAGGAAAGAATTGCATCTACAAACAGAGAAGACTAAAGAAGAAAAGTGGAATAAATGCGTTGTCAAGTTGTGCGGTGTGGGCCTCCAACAAACCACTTACGGTCACAGCTATTAGTAGAGATAACCAATGCTGCAAGCAATTGATAACGAGGACATCAGCTACAAATAAAGCTATGAAAACACCCAGTGTTATCATAAAAAGGCCTAGCACGTCAAAACTCACATAAACACACAAACACACACAGTGTGAGTGAGTGAGTGAGAGAGAGAGAGAGAGAGAGACCTGGGTAAAAATATGTCCAGTAGAAGCCAAGAGAGGAAGGAGCAATGAGCAAGCAGCCAGGACAGATGTGATACCAGCAGCCGTACCTTCAATGGTTTTCTCTGGCAAATCGGAAAAACATTCTTGTCAGACACATGAAAATTTTGGTACAGATCAGTATTCAGTGCTGAAGGAAATACTTACTGCCACTTTTGCTCCATCTTAAAACACCATACTTGTGCCCAACCATTGATGCCTAGACATAATAAAGAATCATGGGCACACAGTCAACAATCAATTGGAATTAATGCAGCAGCAACATGCTAATTTACTTCAACCTTACTCATGTACTTGTATAATCTCAACATTTATTCCTAGACTAGTGCGGATGAGAAATCAAACAATGCAAAAATAACTACTTAAGCCAAATAGCTAAAAAAACTTAAGTTTACCATTGTATCCCCAATTCCCAAACTCAATATTCCCGCAAAAGGGGCCAGAGGTCGATCATTGTACCCAGAAGACATCCAAATAGGAATCGCACATCCCAGTAAGAGTGAGAAATGGCTGAAAAAGAACATTAAATCACGTAACAGAATTGCTAGGAAGTTGGAACTCTTGTGCATAAAACAACATATGCCTTCTGTTTGGTATGAGGGGAGGGGAGGGGAAATTTTAATGAGTTTGATTTATGAAAAAATTGAAGCAGTGCGTTTAAAAGCTTTTAATTAATTTGTCTTACTCCTTAATCTTGCATCTTTTCCTCATTAAAATTTTATAATCTTACCTCTCCACTTCATTTAAATTGAACTCATTAAAATTTTCCCTTCCTTCCCCTCTCCTTCATTTCCCTTATACTAAACAGACCCTAATTTGATCTGTTGGGGAAAAAGGCATACTATACCTGACAATAAAAAGATCTGAGTCTCGATGGTCAGTGAATGCATTCATAAACTGATGCACCAATTGTCCCAAAGGCCAAATTCTCCACACCTGAATCAAATAATGTTTATGCAAGGGTAAACAAATAATAAGCACCAATTTTGTGACAAAAATGAAACCACAACATTGAATCAGTCTAGAACCTAGACACCTACCCGAATAATTTCTAATGTCAAAAAAACTGCCAAGGCTGCACCAAATGCTAGATTAAGAAACTTGGGCTGAAAGCAAAAGGTGCAGTGAGTAAAGAGAGCGTTACATATGACAGACAGTTAACACTTCTCATCATAATACTTATAACCCAACAAACAAAAAAACAAGCATTAAGAAATCACCTGAAAGATAAGAGCAGGTAAGAACATCAAGACGGCCACAAGATGGTAGTATTTCCGCAAAAGAATCCTCTCAATCTTACTGCTTTTTGAAATGTTATAGAATCGCAAAACAGAAAAACAGATGACACACACCCAATAGATGCATAATGACAGTCTTTTGACAGGCTCCGAGAATACAAAAGAAAACACCCTGCAAAATATATTGGAAGAATACGAATTAGTAATATGTCAATATGGATGAAAAAGAATATGATAAACATACCAGTTTCCAGTGAGAATTGAAACTGAGGCCACCTTCCTAATTTCCATATTAACCAGATGGAAAAGACTTCTTTTTATATAACATGACTCTGAAGGACACGACTTACTACAAATTTTTCCAAATTATAGACCTAGTTGAATTAGGCTTATCTATCTCTACAGCTATTTTATCTTCATACAAGTACAGGTAGCGTGCTCTAATACAAAATATCACTTACAGATTTTCCTATTTTAGTCATGCTTTAAACTTCCATACAAGGTTGAAAGTCTGTGCAAGTCATGCAATCTCATATTGGGACTATCAGCATGACAAATACAATAAATTTGTTCAACACACAGCTAATAAGAGATATACTTCCTAACTCCAAATAACCCACAATTACAACCAGAGGTTCACAATGCCACTTACTGTATATGGCAACCAAACAAAAATAACAGTAATCATCAATAAAAGTGCCAATGAACCAGATATTGATTTCATACCAAAATATGGGATGCATATGAAACTCCTGAACAAACTGCATCCATGATGGTACAATCACAATCATGACAAATCCAAAGGAAGTGAAAAATACAAGAGATTTTCCTATCTCCTTGTATCTTGCTTCTGCTGAAGCAGCTTTGATGGACCACTCCCATATTTGGATAATATATTTAAAAGCTAATGAATACAGCAGAAGGCCAAGGAGCAATCCCTGAAAGAAGAGTAACAACCTTAATTGATCTAGACATAACATTAATCATCAAATTCGTTAGTTCAGAACGCATACCTGAATAAAAGTGTTTATCTCGCTTCGCTTAATTCCATATTTTGTAGGTTGCACCTCCAATGACATCAAAAGTCCAGATAGCTGCATAAATAATGTTATCACCAGAAATAAAATATATATTCCTCTAGTTTGTCTAAAATCAATATGGTTTTGGTATAAAATCAATAACCTTTGCCATAGTACGCAGTAACATGTCACCAAAATATAGAACAATACCAGAAGTCACCAGAAGAGCTTCCCCTAGGAACAGAAACAAAACAACAAAATATCCCTTGATTAACATACTGAGATATGATTATCTAGTGGTGGTAATAGATGTTTTATACATAATTTATTTGAAAAAATGAACAAGCTAATGCTACCACACATAAACCAAATTTGGTAAAAAGAAAGCTTTGCTCATCTTGTCTATACAGGGAAAAAATTGTTCATCTTTCCATGTAAAGGGACCCCTAGATACCATAAAGCTTACTTTGAATAGTTCAGACTTTTGCTACCCGATACAAATCACTGCTTAGAAGAGCAATGACTCTCATCAAATTTAGAAACATTCATACATTATACAAAGAGCTCAATAGAATGTACATTGCTTCCCCTTCTGTCAATAATAGTCAAAGTACCAACTAGAATTCACGACTGAAACATTTAAGCATACCAATGGAAGCACAAGATGGAAAAGTTCTGAGAAAATGCTGAATTAGCTTCACTGCTGCCAGTCCGTGACAAACAAGCCATGACAGTTTTAGTGCTGGGTGCAAATCTGTATGAAAAAGTACGCGAGAGTTTAGTGGAATGGATATTTCTTATCTGGACTAAAATAATAAAATGGGAATGGATATCTATTCAATTTTTGGAAAAAACTATCACCACCTTGATATATAGCAGCAAGGGACACATAGCAGACTGCAGCTTGTAAGAAAATAGAGCATAAGCTGAACTTCAAAACCCAATCACTCCGTGAAAATGGTGCATGCCGCAGATTGAAGCTGAGGAATATCAGTACACTCAAGCTGCTGGCAGATGTGGCCCAGTATTGCAATGTCAGATACTGAAGCTCTATATAAGAAAAGAAGAAGAAGGAATATTTGTATTTACATCGTCAAAATCATAACCTGTATCTTATTGAAATATAGATAGAAAAAAAAAGGAAGACTTCGAAAGTCCATGAGCAACAAAAACCTACATCTTGGGAAATTGAGAAAGTACTGGACTGGCGCTGGTAGTATCAACTACCAAGAAACTAGAAGGCAATCCAGTCACATGATCATAAAAACATGCGCAAACCGTAAAATTTAGTCAAATTTTGACAATATTGAATATTGAATTTCAGCAGGGCATTGCTGAACCAAGCAGCTGATTTCCTCGAATCACGTATCATTGAAATCCCAAAGTGATTATATACATTGTTCTCAGGGAATCCAATACCTTCAAATTTCACTTCACCGAACGACAATCCTCTTGATAGCAGTAACATCTTTGAGAGAATGACCGCCGGCAGAGTGACCGCCCCGAGCAGTAAGCCAGATGAGGCACCGGGCCTAAAAGAAAAACAAGTTTAAGTCTTTACGACAAGGAACCATTCGATAATTGAGCTAATGGAATGAAAAATTAAATTAGGATGGGAAGTGACATGAAATTCAGTAGAATTAGATGAATGAGAAGGGAATTAACGAAGAGGGAAAGCTGATCCATACCTGGTGGGGAAAAGGGAGACAGAATTGGAAGTCTCAAAGCGGATCTCGAGGAAGAGGGAGGCAAGAGTGAGGAGAGAAAGGGCAAGGGCGTGGGAAATAAGAGAGAAGGGGAGGGAGAAGATGACGAGAGAGATGAAGAAGAGGACGACGGCTCTCTCGCCGGTGAAGAAGGACGACGTCGTGAAAGAAGCCAGGGTCCCCATCTGAAGGATGGAAACTTTGGGATGACAAGGATCACAAACGAGAATGAAGAGAAGAAGGGTTTACGCGGGAAGATATGTACAATACGGGTAATCGCATGACTCGCACCTGAGCTCAAGAGACAAAAATGAGAAATAAATGAGAAATCTTGCACTAAAGATTATTGATGATGACTTGATGAGAGGCTGGTGAGAATAGACTTAGATCACGGAGGATGTGACAGAATATGCCGGTCCTGTGGGTTGCATCGTAGTTGGGTTTGGCATCTTTGTTAAGAATCCCGCCTTTCATCTGGACGATCCATGACTCGGTCCCCCCTGACTCGGTCGTCAATCCCACGCTTTTCAACCTTCCAACCGCGTAATGGGTCAACTGCAAAACTTCGCGTGTAACTATTTCTTTTTAATCTGGAAAATTAAAAAACGAAGACTGCGCCTCTATTTTGAAAACTCAATAAATTATTACGAGAAATCCTTCTCTGACATAATTACTACATACTCCACAATAAATTATTTATTTTTTATTTTATTAAATTTTTAAACGAGCCCTTCATATTTCTCCCTCTCTCAGTGGAAAAAAGACTCCATCCCTTTACGTCTTAAACCACATCTCTTAATCCATCCAAGAAGCTTTTGCTTGATGGTCTTCTTGTCCATTGTAATTTCAGTGACAGAGAATATAAACAACCCACTTCAATCTTTTCCTAGTTACTCTTATACACCTAACGTTTTTAATATTTTTAACTAATGTCAAGCGCTTTCTTAAACGGTATAATTTAGTTATTGAGCTAGCTATTATAAATAGTACCAGAAGGAGTATCTTTTTTAGGGTGCATTTGAAATCAGAATGAACAAGAAAATCAACGAGCAAATTCTTCTTATAGGTAGCAACTGTGATGGGGCTCATGAACACAACAAATGATGAGGCACCGTGAGTGATCCAATGCGGCTTAACTAAAATAGATGATCGCAATGTCTCCCAAATTTAACCCCTCTCATGAATATTGTCGAGCCGCGTGCTAATCTTATTATATTACGGATATCACAGAGAGGTGAAGCAGAAATAGGACTTTTATATATATATAGACAGAAATAGTAGTTAGATTGAGAATATTATGATTGAGTGAGATGGATTTCATCATTTTATATAATTGGTATTTTGTCAAGGAAAAAAACACAATCCAAGAATTTGTCTTGAGACTGACTAATACAAACAAAAAAGAAAGGGAAAATTGTTATTAGATCCAAAAAAAATTAAATGATCTCATAAAATTGTGTGATTACATTTAAATTTTAGTTGACAACACCATAGAATTTAAATATAATTTTGTAATCTCACATAACTGTTACTCAATCATGTCATTATATTGTCAGTATATGGTCCTACCAACAATATATAAAGGCAGCCGCGCGGATTATATTGTAATTGCATTTATAACTATAATTTGTAATAAAGCTGGTGCTACATAAAGGAAGAGTAATTGTATCAAAGATCGAAGAACAAGTTATTATGGGCATATTTATTACTAATAATTAATTTAACTAATTTCTCTTTTATCTTAAATTGGTTAAAATTTAAAGGATGCGTATGTAATAACGACGTACTAACGAGTGAATATGATCTTAGGCCGAAAGATAGTGACTAGACAAGAAAACAATGGTCGTAAACGTAACTCAACCAAGAACGTGTTCATCGCTAGCTGCCATAAAACGAAACTAATTAAAGAAGAAAAGAAGTTCGTTTGTTAGTGTGTTTCTATAATGAACTTATATGTGAATAACTGGCAATCGAAGAGCTAGCACATGGAAAGAACAACTGTGGTGTTGAAAATAAATAAATAAAGAATCAATTTTTTATATATTAGCTAAAATTATTTGAGGTTTACATCTGCTTTATATTGTATTTACATATTTATATTTATATAATAAAAAAATTTTAGGGATACGTACGTAGGTTTATTAATGCTAAAGATTCACATGGGAATGGTAATAGAGTATGAATCCACTTATTATTTTATTTTAATTTTTTGATACAGTTATTAGAGCAATAAATAAACTCACTCCATAAACCTGAAGACGCAGGACGCGAATAATATATAGCTTCATGGCTATGGCGACCGTAGCAATTGAAACACGTCCTCACGCCTTGGTATTCCCCTACCCACTTCAAGGTCATGCAATCCCCACCGTCCATCTAGCCATCAACCTTGCTTCTCGAGGCTTCACCGTCACCTTCATCAACACCGATTCAATCCACCACCACACCTCCAAAGCTAATTCCTCATCCCGTGACGATATCTTCGCCACCGCCCGACACAAGGGGCTTGACATACGATACACCACCGTGCCCGACGGCCTTCCCGTGGAGCACGACCGCTCCCTTAACCACGACCAGTTTATGGAATCTTTGCTGCATGTGATGTCGGCTCACGTGGAAGACATCATGGCCAAGCTTGTGAGGCAGTCGGTGCCGCCGGTGACATGCTTGATTGCCGATACTTTCTTTGTGTGGCCATCTATTGTTGCCAAGAAGTTCGGCCTGCCCTATGTTTCCTTCTGGACTGAGCCTGCCTTGGTTTTCTCTCTTTATTACCACATGGATCTTCTAAAAAAGAATGGTCATTTTACTTTCCAAGGTACGTATCTCACAGGCATATATATTTACTTTATATATACTTGCACACACGTCTCTTTTCTATCAAACTAGCTAATTTGGGAAAAGCTCGCATGACTGGATATATATGGTGAAGAAAAACCAAACGAGAGCCGTAGCATCGCCTTATTCATTACTACTAGCATATATGATTAATATTTAGAAACGCCTCCCACCAGCTCCAAAACTTTTCAGTTGCAAGAGAAAAAAAAAACTGTAATAGTTTTCCATGAAGACAATCTCTCTCTCTCTCTCTCTCTATGTCAGGTTTCTTTTTCCTTTTCTGGCCTTAGGGGATCTTATGTTGCAAAGGGACTAGCCGAGTACGTATTAGCTATGGTTGGTTATTGCCATAACTCTTTGGGACGGTTCTCGGCTAGTATTCGTATCTCCAACCAAAGTCGAAATGAAGAAATTAAACCATTACCATGTCATATTGAGCAAAACACTTTAGGTGAATAAGCTTAATTATTAGTGTTGAGTTAATAAATCATTAGATCATCAATTAAGGTGATCGATCTTTTACACACGCACACACTGATTTATGTGTAGATTATTATTTTTTATCCATTTTGGGCCAATTATTATTTTAAATATTTGAGCGTACTAAATTCTATAGTGTATATATATATATATAATAACATGATAAGATAATAGAATTTTCATCATTTAATAATTTGTTGGTTTTGTTGAATCAGATAATCGTAAAGACTTGATCGACTACATACCGGGCGTGAAGTCCATCCATCCCAATGATTTGCCATCTTATCTTCAACAAACCGACGCCTCCACAGTGGTTCACCGAATCATATCCAAGGCCTTCAATGACTTTAGGGGCGCCGATTTTGTTCTCTGCAATACGGTTCAAGAGCTGGAGCCACACACCACCTCTGCTTTGCAAGCTCAGACCCGCTTCTACGCCATCGGACCCATCTTCCCACTTGGCTTTGCCAAGAGCACCGTCCCCACTAGCCTTTGGTCCGAGTCTGACTGCACCCACTGGCTCGCTTCCAAGCCTCATGCCTCTGTTTTATACATATCCTTTGGCAGCTACGCCCACATCGCCAAGCACAACCTTGTGGAGATAGCACACGGACTTTTGCTTACCCAAGTCAACTTTGTTTGGGTGCTCCGACCCGATGTTGTGAGTTCGGAAGATCAGCATCCTCTGCCCATTGGATTTGAAGAGGCTGTTCGTGGCCGTGGGATGATTATACCTTGGTGTAGACAAATTGAGGTGTTGACTCACCCAGCCATTGGAGGTTTTTTAACTCATTGTGGATGGAATTCAATATTGGAAAGCATATGGAGCGAGGTTCCTCTGCTGTGCTTCCCACTGTTGACAGATCAATTCACCAATCGGAAGTTAGTGGTTGATGATTGGAGGATCGGGATCAGCTTGGGCGATCGTTGTAATGACCAGATGATCAAGAAGGAGGAGGTGCTAGAGAATGTGAGCCGGTTGATGGATGGAAAATCGGGAGGAGAATTCAGGAGGGCTATTAAAGAGATGAAAAACTTGTTGAAAGGTGCGTTGACCAGTACTGATGGATCTTCTGAGAGAAATTTTGAATGCTTCATCAGGCATTTGAAGGCCAAAGTCTCCAAGCCTAACTGCAAAAACGTGTCCATTGGCAATCACTGCTAGAGGACTACTTTCAATTTTTTAAAAACAAACAAACTATGGCATCATTTGTTATTTATTGGATAATAAATTTTTAAAAATACAAACCTTTATATATACATATTATATATATATATATATTGACGATGGGATGTAAGCTTATTATAATAAGTTATGCACGTTACCAATAATGTTAGATGGTTGCCAATTAATGTAGTTGAAATACTTTAGGAGTTTATATGCTATGATATTGCTCTCTTTTCTTCACCCTAAAACCTTGGGAGTCTTCACTTCGCCTCTTCAATTTGAAATTGTGAATTTTAATCGATCTGTCTGGCGCTGTAAATGGTTCTCAAGCCACAACCTTAACAATATCAACCCATCTTTCATGGATTCAGTAATAATAAGGACCACACCTTCTTATTAGAAAGAGAGGAGTTTCGATTCTCATCGTGACATTTGAGGAGACATTTTAATTTCAGTGTGTCTAGATAAAAGCATGAGGGTAAATAATAGTTAGTCCTACCCAACATTGATATGATCTCACCCTGCCTTTGATTTGAGTTGAGCACAAACCCTACCTAAAATTTCCAAAAAAAAAAAAACACCTTCAGCAATATCGAATTAAATTAAAATACAAAATGTTATAGAGTATAGTGGTGCGAAACTAATACTTCCTTTAAGAAAATAAAAAATAAACTGTATTGTTAAAATAACCTGAACATATTCTTTTGCAGCCAAATAATCTAAATATGCATATTAAACCCAAAAAAAAATCATGTGTTTTGTGACCATTTTAATTCCACCAAACAAAAATTATTGATTATCGATGGCTTTTCAGTCCCCTCTCCCAAGTGTGGTGGACAGCGTCACAAAACACTAAGACATCTTT
>JBAGKO010000014.1:19547739-19574539 GCA_037177275.1 Acacia concinna
TTCTGATATCATTTTTAAATTTTACAATATACGTAATATTTCCTAATATTCATGTCCCTTTTAATCATTTGCCACAATAAATTACTTTTCAACATATCAACCAAACACATTTTACTTTTAAATAAATAACTTATAAGTCACTTATTTTACCTTCAATCTAAACATATATAATCTGACTTATATCAAATCTAATTTATCCATAAGTCTGATTAAGTAACTTATTTACTTTTATTAATCTCTCTAAAAAAAATTAACTAGATTCAGACAAGAGAGAGTATGTTATATTTAAGAATATGAGGCTTGTGGAAGAAATGTTGGGGGAAGCATAGATGACAAATGGATCTTGAACTAAAACGTTCAAGGTTAAGTTTACGAATTGACGGGTTCACATGAACAATAATCAATAATCATCTTGTATCTGTGGTATCCCGATTACAATGAAAGCTTTTGACCATGGATATTTTTCTACCCGAACAAAAACATAATATTAAAAACATGAGAAGTCGATAAACAACCGCCATCAGAAACAAAAGCAGCAAATTCTTCCACTTGGAGTTACTGTCAGGTGAGATATTGTAAGCACTTTGGAGGGCCTGAAAGCCAGATATTGTCCTTACCTGCCCAACGGCAAAAGATGTGCCTAGATACTCATTCTCCAGTAGCCCCTACAAATACGAACACACTACAAGTCTCAAGAAAAGCCCCATCTAAAAACAAAATTGTCATATGAATACATAAACAAACCAGCCTGTTCACAAGAAATTTTCCAACAGGACCCGGGAGACACAAACCATAACATATCTACTTACCTGGATCGAGTACGTATGGAAGGCGATATAAGACATAGGATACATCCAAACTGGTCCAGGCATAGCATCTCGAATTCTAAAATACCCAGCAGAAAGGATCATGACCACCTGAATCATAGATTTGCATCAACGTTAGTTCAAGAACTGCTTGGTAAAATGACTGTGCCTAAGTTCATAGCTCACGCCATAAGTAACACAAAAAATGCTCAGCAGGCAATGGAACTCACATGTATGCACAACAGTGTCAATACACTCCAGAAAACTTCTTCCCACAAAGTAGAGACGACCAGCATAAGTCCTTCATTCACCAACAGAGTCATGAAAATGTTCAGCACGAAGTACATTAAAAAGCTGAACTCGTCTCGCAGCCCTATCATGAAATAGAAGACTAGACTGGATGAAATCGACATGAGAAACAGGAATGGAATGCTGGAGAAGAGTTGCCCAAGTAGAAAGACTAATGCACTGGAGTGCTGGTTTGATTCTTCACATGCATATATCTGCAAAAATTGCCTTGAAAAGTCAGTACTGATGATACCAATAACAATAGCAGCAGCAGCAAAAGACTTGGGGCCTGTTTGCAACAGGCGGTCATGGGCGTTGGCTGGGGAAAAAAAGGAGCTTATCACATTTGGTTGTTTGCTATGAGCTTATCAAAAAGAGTAACTTATGTCAATAAGTTACTTTTTTTAATAAATAAAAAAAAGTGACTTTTCAAAAGAAGTTACTTTCTTTTTCTTTCATAAGTCATTTTTTTTACTCCTAATCCAAACACAAGTAACTTCTTCTACTCCCAATAAATCACTTTTTTTTACCTCCAATCCAAACACAATTGACTTCTAATAAATTACTTATTTTTATAAGTTACTTATCAAAAGCCACATAAGCCAAATAAATTACTTTTTATAAGTCACAGTCAAACGGGCTCTTAAAAGCATGTAAAACATATTTCCTCTTCATTTTTGCTTCTGAGAAGTATAGAGTGCTTGTTGTACTTTAAAACAAGTCAAAAGAAAAATACTAGCACTTTACTATTCTTGGAGCACTATGCCTTAATTCAATGCACTCTGTCTTTACAGAAATTTCCATAATCACGCAGTTACTACATATTTCATGATCTGATGAGATGACAATATTTTGTTGGCAACATGAGTTTCTAATGCTTTCATGAGTCTCAATTGAATCAATCTGTGACAGAATTATTTCAATCACTATTCATATCTGAATTGTATAGCGCATCATGTAAACTGCAATTCTTAAGCAAGTGATCATGATAGTATGGTTTGAGTATTAAGCTTTGCATAAACAGTAAAGATCAATTCCCAAAAGCTAAGATTTTCATGCAATCAGAAGTACAGCTTCAAGCTCAAATGTAAGCCATAAATTATAATAAGGCTATTCTTTCCTGTAGAAAAGAACAAAATTACGCATTTGAGAATTCTAAGGTTTATAATTTTCTAAATTTCAACTAAGAATCTTCATATAATTCATGTATTAAAGCCGGTGATTGTTGCCTGCATGGAAGAGGGCATCATTTTTTCGGGCTGAACAGATTTTAAGCACATCCGATATGAACAAATAATGCTTGCTTTTATAGATGATACATCACATCAAACAGTAACTTTCAAATTGCTACAAAGTAATACAAGTAGCGATAAGATTACCTTAATTTCTCTCTTCAGTGCAGGCAACCCAGCAATACTTAAAAGCGAACAGAATGATACAAATACAAATATTGCTGCAACTCTTGTCTGCAATGCAAAAGATGTGAAGCATAACATATGCAAACCATAACAAAAGCAACAATTGAAAGATATATAATGCAATCATAATGCTGAGACTCACCACAACTGATGACAAAGAATGCCCCAAACCAGAAAATACAGTGCCAATACAGAGTGTCAGAAGCATATAAAGAATAAGGCGAAGCCAGTAATATTTCCACTCCCTTGACATAATTAATAAAGATCTCCACGTCAAGATTGCTATCCGAGTACCAATGTTAGCCTTGCCTTTTCTTTTGAGACCTGGACCTTCCTGGCAAATAAGCATCTTCTCAACAATATGTAAAAGGACATCGCAACAGTGATTCCCATCAAATGCCGACACAGACATAGCCTAAAAAAAATCTGGAGAATGGTACAAATCCCATACATCAAGAGAAGGGGTGTATAACTTGTCTCTTAAATCTGCTTATCATAATAAGTGGATGCATCAAATAGTAGTTTCCTCATTTTTTTGGAAAAAGAACTCAGTATTAATTGCAGTAAACTTAACAGGAGAAACTCATAATTGAGACATAAAATGTAGAAAAGGTACATCTCCATTTTGTTAACTGGAAGCAGCTCTTCTCAATAAGGAGAGATGGAAATACTCCTCTGAACCAATTATAAATACCCATATGTATTGATAATTGAAAAGCTACAAGTTTTATCAAGCAAAATCGCTGGATGAATAAGTAAATTAATTCAATCAGTATTCAACAAAATAATAGTGACATTACTTTCTCAGTGAGTTTCAGAATCATAGTTTCAGCAGCAGCAGCATCTGCAGATGTTTTGTAAGTTGCTTCAAGTGTGCGAATAGCAACAGCAGTGTCCATGTTCACTGAGGAAAATTCATCCTGCTATGGTATCAATTGACAATGTTAATACAGTATCAAATAAACATTTAGTCAGGTTAGCCACTTGCAAAAAAACAATGCATTGACCAGAATCATCTGGCCATGGTCCCCCTAGTTGCAATATAGTTTCCAGTATAAAATAGGTTGCATATCCATAAATGTTTACCATGCAAGAATTCATGTATTCTTATCCTCATGTATTACCAATCAGGCTAAAAATTAAGAAAATTGTGCACTGGAAATAAGTACCTGCCAGTTTTTACACATTGCAATTATCCTGTCAAAATCTGTATTAATTGCCCGTAGAAAGTGATCTGAAGGACTTTGCATGATTGGGCAAGGAAATCCAGCATTTGAGAAGTGCTGAATCAACAGAGTTATAATAGTCAGTAATACGATAAATATTCCACTTAAAAGAAAAGTGTTAAAGATAGGGATATAATGAATCTCGCAGCACATTTATCTCTCCACAGTACTTAATAGCAACCCTATCAAGTATAAATATCAATATCCACCTCCTTTTATTCTCTTTGCTAATTTCTTTGTAGTTTCTCAATAAAGTTGCATGTGGAAGATCCAATCAGCTAGAAGATACGGTTGTTTACCTGCAAGCAGGCTAATGTTTCTCCAAAGAAAAGAGTATTTCCATTTGAAAGCAGACAAATTCGGTCAAAAAGGCCAAAAACTTCAGTGCTACTCTGATAAATGGTGAAAATAAGAGTGCAACCAGTGCTTGCAAGCTTCTTCAATGTAACCATCATCAAAAGCGCAGAGACACTGAAGAAAATTAATTAAATGACAAGAATAATTAATACCATGAATATTGATCGAAAATATAAAAAGTGTTGGGAGCTCCACTGTACGTAAGTTATGAACAATGTAGCTCATCTTAAAGTTCCTGTTGTTAGGTCCACTCAAGAAATGAGCCATAAGGTACATGCATAAATAACATTGATGCAATGCTTTGAGAATAGACCAAGAAGTTCCTGTTATTAGGTCTTTAAAAGAGGTAACATGAACGCAATGTATATAAAAAGGTGGAAATAATTAAAGTTGAAATTTACTAGAAAGTTCATACTGTATGATCTAGGCCACAGCAAACATAGATTATTCTGAGAAACGCTGAACCATATGAAAAACTACAAGGACAGATGCAATACCATGTCAACTAAACAGTTTCCAGATTGAGCATACCAGAGATATAGACTGTAGAATATCCTTTCATGAACCCTATAGAGTAATGCATGTCAACTAATATTTTCCAAAGGGTTAAAGGCCAATTTTTCCCCGGAAGTTTGTACGGAAGCAATTTTGCTCTGGAAGTTTGCAAAGTGGGACAATTTTGCTTATACCGTTAATTGACCAAATATGTTAAGCTGGCAGTCCACAAGTCATCCACTATATATTTTGTTAAAGTGAAGATTTGTACCGAAACTTTTAAATCTAACTTTTAAAAAAGAAGGATTAGATGACAGAAGAACTTCTAAGACAAATTTCCACCTTAACAAAAATAAACTAATGATATGTGCACTGTCAGGTGAACATTTTTTGTCAACTAACTGTTAAAAGTAATGGATTAAAACTTCTGAGACAAATTTTGATCTTAACAAAAAATAAAATGGATGACCTATGGATTGCTAACTTAACATTTGGTCAACTAATGGTAGGGGCAATTACTTTGCAAACTTCCGGGGCAAAATTGGCCTTTAACCCAATTATAAATTATAAATAGTTGTAAAAGTAAACATGAAGCACCTAATTTTAGAATACTTCAGAAGTGCTACGTCAAATATGGAGCAGGGACAATCAGAGTAGTACAGAGTTTAAAAGAATTAAAATAAACACCTGTCCAGATGATAAAGGGGCTCATCTATAAATAAGACATGAGGTCTCATAACAAGCTCCCTAGCAATGCTAACACGTCTTCTCTCCCCTTTAGGAAGGCCCTTCATATAGCAATGTCCCCCAATAAGTTTATTTGCGTAGTCACCTAAAGACATTGCATGGATGGCATCCTCCACCACACTCTTTTTCCGACAAAACAAACCAGGAAGTTGAAGTAGGGCTGAATAGTAGAGAAACTCCTTCACAGTGAGGGATCCAATCAGAACAGTTTCTCTCTCCACAAACCCCTGCATAAATTAAAAGAAAAATCAAAACAAACAATCTAAGGCAGAAGAAATGTCTTCTTGGAATGGCTATAGGCTCATATAAGGAACATGTTATAAAAGGTAATTGTTAATCAAATTCCAATTAATCACAGCCAAGATAATACAAGGGCATATAAACCATAACTACCTTGATTCAAGAGTGAGGTCATTATATTAATTTTCTTATGTGCCGTATCAGTTGGTTTGAAAAATGCATAATAACATAACAAACACACATTAATTTTCAAAATTAAAATGTCACAAAGGCACATTGAAACTAGCACATTCAACTTTCAATTAAGATTCTGACCTTAGAATTTATGCAGCACATAAAAGTATGATATAGATGAATAGCTAGACCATGATTGACCATTGATTAACATCAGGGCAATGTAAAAATCAAAGATTCAACGGTGTGAGATACTGAACTCACGTATGAGCCATAAGACATGCGCGATCTTGCCCCATTAACAAACACCTCACCATAAATCCTAGCCGAGGGATGCAATCTTCCTGATAAAAGAAGAAAGTCGTCTTAGCTATAACCATTCAAGTATATAAGAAATGAACAAGATGGAAAGCTTATTAAGCGAGGACAAAGGATGCATGACTTAAAACCTGCAATAGCTTGCAATAATGTAGACTTCCCTGACTTTGCAGGACCCATAATCACTGTCATAGTTCCAGGTAATGCAAAACCTGTTGAACTCTTGACAACCTTATCAGAGTATTTTCTTTTCCCCTTCATCATAACAGTCAAGTCTTTCCACACAACAGAAGCCCCAGCAATTTTTCTAGGAATAATTGCACCATCTGGTATATGTGGGGACGGCAAGGACCCACTGTTGAGCTTTGGAAGGGATGGAGAAGCCGGTGTTGTTGCAACATTAATAGAGTCACCTCCTTCTTCAACTCTAACATCAATATCGGTATCCTCCCACTCTGGTGAATCTTCAAATGAGATAGGTTGTCTAAGTGAACCAGGCTTACGCAGGTAAAAAAAGTTACTTGATGGCACCCTGCTTGCTGGGCTGCTTGCTGATGATGATGATGACCTATAGTTGTCTGACTGAGACTGTATTTCTTCCATAATATTCGATTTCTCTGTACATCGGATATCAGACGTCATTGTCGGCTGGATATTTTATCATCCTATTGATACAGCTGTCCTGTCGAACTTCTAGCATACATGGCTCATTTTTACAACACCGAGCTCTAACAGAGGTCTTTGCATTTGGCAGCCTGTTAAGGATGTGAAATGTTCAAAAGGTCAATGGTAAATCAAGAATTTTATCTACTCTCACTATTTAGTAACACAATGGGGGAAAAACTGGATATTGAAGTACACATGGACTGAAGAAGGCACTGATTCTGATAATGGGAATACAGGGAAAAACAGATAAGACGGCAAAGCCAACGAACAAAATCACACACGATATGAGATTTTCAGACAAATCCCAAAATAAAAACATGAGGGGGGGTGAACCGCTGTAGAACTCAATAGTCAGGAGCATAAAGCTATCACTGAAAGAGCATCAATGATATACTGCAGAGAGAAGACATGCATGCGCAGTTTTCCACTGCGAAGTAAACATGTGCTCTCCGAGAAAAGAGGGCAGACGAACCAAAGGACCAAGCCTAATCACGTAAGCTAGTGTTGAGAATTCCTCACGGATAATAAACATTAAGAAGAAGCATGGAGCTAAATCTCGGAACCGAAAACAGGACATCAGCAAAACCAAATACAATGTAATGAAAACTGAAGAATCCTCGTCTTGAACTATACAGACCAACCGGCCAATAAGCACAAAGATATCACCTGGATAAAGTTAATCGAGTTAACTTCCATTAACCAGTTTGAAAAAAGAAAGGATAGAAGAGATAGCAAGAAACAAACCTGGATCTAGGCAAGGTAGAGGAGAGTGAATTCGACAGCTGAGCGATAGCCAGGTGAGCTAGCTGAACCACTCTATATGGAGTAAATATTGAGTTGGGTGATTACTACTGATTGGAGCCGCCAGTCCCGGGCTTTTTGTATGCTTTGTTTAGCACTTCGCATCTCACTTTATCTTTATGTTATTTTTCTTCTTCTATTTTGTCTTTTCCTTGTACCCGTAGCGTTTCTTTTTCTCCAGTGTAATGATGATGGCTTCCAGGTGCCAACCCGGCCAAGTTTTTGGGACCCCCTCTCACTTCATGCTTTTTAATTCCTCAGAGTGCCCCTTGATTTCTAATAATCCAATGATAATAACATTATGAAACCTGATAATCATTTGAAAATTGAGCACTCTATCAATTATCAATCATATTCTTTATGGGGCCATATTCAAACGTTTTTAATGCTATGATTTGGTCTCAGTAATGGCAGAAAATATAATGTTTGTTCCTTGCTGCAAAGATTTTATGAAAGTGTAGTGTAGTAATAATAAAAACATTATTTGGGTATAATAAACAAAATGGACATCAGCCTAAGGTCAGGGTGACAAATTATACATGCTTAGCCTTTTATATGGAGTCTCAAATGCATCAATGTTTATTCTTTTCATGTTTGACCATTTTAAAAAAAGATTATACTTGCCTTAAAGCCACTCAATATCCAAAACAATATGTGTTTTTCTTTTTCTTTTTCTTTTTTTCTTTTTACGTGTACTGAATATTGCAAAACTTACTTCGAACATCTGATAAGTAAAAAAACACTATACTTGAGATTGAGATAAAAAAAAATGGAATAAAAAACTGAACCAATTAATTACTTTCAACATCATAAAAATCAGATCAAACTTATATAAACTTGTTTACTTATTAACATTTACATTAGAATTTGTCTTGGTTTTTTTTTAAGCCGAAAGAATTTGTCTTGTTTACTGATACGCTAATCTCTGTAATAAAATTTCACCTAAATTTCTGATATTGGAACATGCGCAGTTAAAATCATAAAAATTTCAAAAATAACAAAACATTTTTTAAAGAAAGCAACTCAGTAGTTAAGATATGAATAAATAATTTATTTATAGATCACTTTTTTCACTGGCCAATTTGTATTTGACTACTAATAACTTGATTGGTTCAATTCCACATTAGAGGATTACATGTAATCATATAACATCATATTTACTGCGGCGTTTGACTGAGCTTATTGTTATATAGAGAGGGTAACATTTGTAATCCTAATTACATTATTTGATGTAATTGGAATCACATCACTTGGACTCATTAATGAGGATGTATAATTAAGTGGAAAAGCCAATATAAACATTATAACTTTTTAAATATACTATAGTACCCATAAATAAACCCTACTTATATTATATAGCTCGTCTTGAACTTCAACATTGCCACAATTTTTTTATTGGTGTGGGTTTTGTTCATCGCTATTATATCTCCAATAATTTTTGTTGTGATAATCTCCAATAAAAAAATTAAACTTTTATAGGGTTCGGACTCTTAGCTGCCATTAATTAGTAATCTCTTGCTTTTGTTCTATTGCTTGAAACGTAGGAGAATCTTTGGATGCGAAGAAGATTCTAGAATTGAGGCTGAAGTCAATGTTGAACAAGTACTAACCACAAATACAAATGTTGATGCATATATATGAGCAACAACCTTTGCAACCATATGATGTCCAATCATTAATAGAATGAACGAGAAGGAGTAGTCGCAATTATGCAGAGTTGATCGTTGAAGCAGTGAAGGAATCTTCTACCAATTTATGTAGAGAATTTGCATAATTGTGAAAGGATTCAAGAAGAATTAGTACTATTCATTTGAATAGGGCTTATGAAATATATAGGCAACTTATGAGAATACAAGGTTTCACATGGGGTGAGATAGACAAGGTTCACGTGAAAATTAACTAGTCTCCATCATTAGTAGTTGCATTATTAATTATCCCTGAAAATGAGATGGGCAATAAGGTGCGTAGTCTTCTGGAATAGCCATATAGCACTATGTGTAGCTTTCTCGAATAGCTATTTAGCACATTTAGTTGCTTCTTTTTATTTTTATTTTGGATAATATAGGCATTATCTTAAAATTTTTGTTATTAAAATTGTTAAAAACATGATACAACTTGTATCTTATGCATGGATTTATATTGGTTTATTGGCCCGGCTTTGATTTCTATAGAAATTAAACTTCTTGTTATATGACACACACACACATGATTTTATTAAGCATTGTACTTAAATTTTTCTATTAAACATGTGTGTGTGATACAATTCCTTCAACTAATATGCTCTCTAAGCATCATGTGCCTATTTAAGGTAATTGTTTCTTTGGTTGTCATGAATCAGAAACATTTGAGCACTTATTTGTAACTTGCCCTTTTTCAAGAGCAGTCGGTTTGAATGACTTTCAATTTCAACACTTTCCCTACCTTTAGAGATTGGATTAATAGAACATTGATTGAGTTAAGTCAGGATGGACAAACTAAGATGATGATCTTAATAATCAAGCTTATTAGTTGTTTGTGGATAAAGAGAAATATTTTGCTTCACAAAGGTAAGAAAGTGGAGTCATTGCAGAAAATTAGTGAGATCCATTTCACCTCATTGATTTGCAAAGTTGTATTTATGTCTGAAGATTCAACAAGGGTGAAAAGACAAATGATCCTTCCTTAGGCCATTCTATTCCATTAAGTGGCTAGAGCATCATTTTGGAAAAAAAGAACCATTCAGGAAGATCTGTGTCTCTCTACTCTTATATTTGTTATCAAAGGTTAATCAATTCAAGCTCTACAATGGAAGAAAAATCAATCAATGGCGAATTTTGCTCACATTAGACTACAACAAGCTCTCTTATATATTACTAACTATCCTCTTCTTGGGAACGCAATAACATAGAAACTTACCATTTTTTGTAGGAAGAAGAGATGGTTCCATAATATGGAAAACTGATTCTCTTCTGTTGATATTGTTTATGAGGATATAGCTAGCCTTTTAAGATTTAGATGGAATAGTAGTGGTCTCTAGCATAGGTAATAGCGTTATTAATTATTTGCAAGCATGTCCTAGGATGATTGCGTAATCATGATGTAACTCATTTGATATTTTTAATTAAGAGAAATTACAATTTAGTTACAAGGAAGAAACTTTACGATCAAAAGTCATGCAAAATCGCGTAATTATAAAAAAAGTCCTGTAGAGTTGTTAATGCTTAATATGGAATTGTTAATGACAACTTTATCTTACGAGATCATTTGATCATATTTTCTATTGGCCGGGACCTAAACGCAAATTTCCCTTTTAATTAAAATTCTTCTTCATCAGTGTGTAACTCATTTGATATTTTTAATTAATTTTTTTTATTAGGGTGCGAGTGGGTGTGTAGTGGGGAGAGTAGGGTCTACTTTATACAAGTTATTTTAGTAAGATTTTATACATATGGGCAAAGGGTATTGTCTATTATTTTATTTTGGGGTTAAGGTGCAAAAATAATCATAAATTGTTGTCGAAAGTGCAAAAATAACCATAAACTATTTTTGGGCGCAAAAGTGACCATGATATTAAAAAAGTGATGCAAAACCGTTAAGTTTACTGTATTGCCGTTAATTTTTTCTGAGGGGTTGTTACAGTAACTTAACAGTTTTGCAACACTTTTTTAACGCCATGGTCACTTTTGCACCCAAAAATAGTTTATGGTTATTTTTATACTTCCGACAACAGTTTATGGTTATTTTTGCACATTAACCTTTTTATTTGTATAAGTGCAGATGTGGTTATTATATATAAACAATACATAATTTCAAGTCATTATGCATATATTTGTAGTTAGAGGTGATTTTGTCACTTGATATATTAATTATCATATATTCCCATGCCCGATATAATTCAACCAAACGTTTTCATGCTTATGCATCATTTTTCTTAATAATAAATGAAAATAAATTCATGTAATCACTATTAGTCCATTACATTGCATTACATTCCCTCCAATTAGGTGAAACGAATTGGCTATAAAATAATTTTGTATGCAAAATAGCTGCCACGCTAAGCTACTCCCTCTGTCCCAAAAATATAAGAGACATTTAGTTGAATCTCTTGATTCGAATTGATAGTTAAGAACAAACAGTATGTTAGAATTGTTACTCATTTTTATTAAAATACCTTTAATAATAAGAAGGTATGGAATAAGAGAGAGAATACCCTTATTAAAGTCAGTCACTCTCTCCCCCTACTCCTCTCTTATCTCCTCATAAATGATAACTTTTATGGTCAGCACAAGTATTAATATATTGATATTGAATAAGGGTAAAAATGAAAAAAAATAATTAAAGTATAAGATATTCTTCAAATATCTCTTATATTTTAGGACAAAGCAAGAATTGTGATTATCTCTTATATTTTGACACGGAGGGAGTAATAACAAATCACCACATTCACAGGGTTGCACGTACAATAGGCCTATGAATGCCTAACTTAGGTTTTTTTTTAGAGAATTATACTGTGATGCTGAGAAAGAGAAAATACATAAAAAAATGTAATGTAAAATGGATAAATTACATTGAGAGCCCTTGGGACTTTTGTGTCTTTAATTCCAATTATGAATTAATCACTCTGCTCTTAAGGGCGTCCATTGATAACTACACAAGCGTCCATTGACAACTATACGAGCATCCAGTAACACCGGTAAGGACATCCAATAACAACTATATGAGCCCCTATAATTGTCATTGGATGCCTGTATAGGTGTTATCAGACGTCTGTATAGTTGTTAATGGATGCTCTTAAGGGCAAATAGGTCAATTTACAATTATAATTAAAAACACAAAAAGTCACAAGGGCTTCTAATACAATTTGTCAATTTCACGAAACCATTTTGACACATTTTCTCTTTCTCGGGATCTCAATGCAATTCCCCTTTTTCTTAGTTTAATAATAGGCCCAACTCAAATTCTATCTAAAATTCAATTTGATTCCTTTATTCCATAAAACTTGTTTTTATCCATCTAAATTTAAATAATGATCTTTTTTATAAATCATTAGTATTTTTTAAAAATTAAATTGATAGGTTAACATTTTCAAAAATGCTTTATCAACATTTTAGTTATTTGTTTTTCATTAAATTTAACAACAAGGATTCATATAAATTAATTTTATAAATATGTTTTTTTCGATGGTGGACCTTTGGTCTACGAACCCACTGTGTCATGGTATCTGGCCGTAATCTGAGCTCCCGGATCTGATGAACCTGCAAACTAACTAGTTTAGACGCCTCCAATCGAATAGGCCCAAAAAGTAACCACCATTTTATAAATATTTTTTGAATGAATATAAATAATTCACAGAATGAAGATAAAAAGATACTAGTAAAAGATAAATATAAAAGCTTATGCTTAGACGGTAAAAAAAGGGAAAATCTAAAAAAACAGACACTTTAAACAGAGAAAAGATAGGTTAGAGAGGGAAATTCCATATCAATCACTTTTATACTTTTTTTCTTGTAATTACAAAAATGTCACTGAATTTTTAATAACACGAGTATTTTAATTCATAATTTAAGTATCTTAATGAACAACAATATAAGTATTTAGGTACTACATATTTATATTGTAACTTGTTTGTGTTATTATTATTAATGGAGATACTCTTGTTATAAATTAAGATATCATTGTTAAACATTCAGTAGCATTTTATAATTAAAAGGAAAGAAAGTACAAAAATGACTGATGTGAGATTTTCACATTTTGTTGCTATGAAGTGACGTATCTTCTCTTTATTTTGATTTTTTTTTTGGGATTTTTTCAAAAAAAAGATAATTATTTAAAAAAGGGAAGATATCGGAATTATCCGCACACTTTTCTTGCCAAACAAGCTTTTTAAAATAAATCGGAAACCTAGCCAAGTTCATCATACTGTTTTCTCTTCCGGCACTGCACTCCCTGCCTTCATCGCCAAAAAGTTCTGTGCTCTGATCTTCAACACGATCAATGTCTCAGCAAGCTGAATCATCTGACTCGTGAGCTCACTTGTTCATGCTATTTTTCGCGTTTCACTACAAAAATTTTGCTCTCTGTTGCTGTTCGATTTTATTTCTAATTGTTGTTCGGTCTGGAGTCTAATACTCGGTGTTCATTTGTGTTTCAGGAAATCAGGGAAGAAGGACTTCTCGACGGCGATTTTGGAGCGTAAGAAGTCGCCTAATCGATTGGTTGTAGATGAGGCCGTCAACGACGACAACTCAGTGGTGTCGATGCACCCTGAAACCATGGAAAAGCTGCAGCTTTTCCGAGGCGATACTATCCTTATCAAGGTGAAAATTTTGCCCTTGAAATCTCCCTCCATGCTCAATCTTTCACTCTGTATTTTTTTGTACGCCCAAATAATGGGTTTGACCTGTAGTTGATTTTTTTTGTTATCATATTTGGCCATTTTTTTTATTTTTTGCATTGGAGTGTCTTTTGGTGTTTCTCTTCTGTTGTTTTGGTTACTTCTGGAGGTGTTCTGAGTTACGCATGATTTCTGGCGCGTATCACAGGGGAAGAAGCGAAAGGATACAATCTGCATAGCTCTTGCTGACGACACATGCGAGGAACCCAAGATCAGAATGAATAAAGTTGTGAGGTCAAATTTGAGGGTTCGTCTTGGGGATGTTGTATCTGTGCATCAGTGCCCTGATGTTAAGTATGGGAAACGTGTGCATATTCTACCCTTCGACGATTCTGTGGAAGGGGTCACTGGCAATCTGTTTGACGCTTACCTGAAACGTGAGTTTCTGCCCTGCTTTTTTAGTGGGAGTTATTTAAATTCTAATTTCAAATGTTCCAAAACTTGATTACTTTTGATTTGTTTTGTGACTATGTGTGAACTCCCCATGTATATAAGGACTTCAAAACATCGCTGTTAAGATTTATTGTCTTTCTGCACTGCAATTGTTTATAATAAGCTAGTCATCATCACAACCAATAACATGATCTGCTTTTCGTATTTCTATCTGGTGAGTTTGTGGTCTTGCCAGTTATTGGAGTCCTTTATGCTTTCTCTGGCCAGGCCTTTCTCTTATGCATACGCAGTTGCTGAATATATAGTTGACTTTACCCGCATGCATTTGATGGTTTTCATGGTGTGCTTTGTAAATGTATCCAGTATTTTTTCCTGCATTATATTGTGTGTGGAAGTTCTTTCTCCCTATAAAAAGGGAAGNNNNCTGATCAATATATTTGAAGAATTTGTAATTGGTTTCCCATATGAACTTTATATTTTGTTTTGGTAAAGTTATATATATTTATGAACACAAAATTCATGTACTGAATTTGCAGCCTACTTCTTGGAGGCTTACCGGCCTGTTAGGAAGGGGGATTTGTTTCTTGTCCGTGGAGGGATGAGAAGTGTAAAGTTCAAGGTCATTGAGACTGATCCAGGGGAGTATTGTGTGGTTGCTCCAGACACTGAAATCTTCTGTGAAGGGGAGCCTGTAAAAAGGGAGGATGAGGAAAGGTTGGATGAAGTTGGGTATGATGATGTGGGTGGTGTTAGGAAACAAATGGCACAAATTCGTGAGTTGGTAGAGCTCCCGTTGAGGCATCCTCAACTTTTTAAATCAATTGGTGTAAAACCTCCCAAGGGAATTTTATTGTATGGGCCCCCAGGGTCTGGGAAGACATTAATAGCAAGAGCTGTTGCCAATGAAACTGGAGCTTTCTTCTTTTGCATCAATGGACCAGAGATTATGTCTAAATTGGCCGGAGAGAGTGAGAGCAATCTCAGGAAAGCGTTTGAAGAAGCTGAAAAGAATGCACCATCCATCATCTTTATTGATGAGATTGATTCTATTGCGCCCAAAAGAGAAAAGACACATGGTGAAGTTGAAAGGAGGATTGTTTCACAACTTTTGACTCTCATGGATGGATTGAAATCCCGGTCTCATGTTATTGTTATTGGTGCTACAAATCGTCCAAACAGCATTGATCCAGCATTGAGGAGGTTTGGTAGATTTGATAGGGAAATTGATATTGGTGTTCCCGATGAAGTTGGGCGACTTGAAGTCCTTCGCATTCATACCAAAAATATGAAGCTATCTGATGATGTAAGTTGAGCATTACTTAACTTCAATTATAATTGGTAGATTTTTTGTTCATGTTGTAGCTTAATGCATTTAGTTCAATTTATGATTCAAACCTTCAGTAGCTACCAATGAAATTTATTTCCCCCCAACCCTTTCTCTGGAGAAAATGTGATTTACTATTGAAAATGCTAAGGTTTAGCATTCTTTTTAATTCATTAACCTGATAATTCATTTTGCAGTACTGCTTAAATAGGAGGTTTATATCCTTAACAGGATGTTTGAATTCAGTAATAACTTCTATTCTGGTATAGATGTACTCTCGTGACCTTAAACACTTGTCTAAACCTTTGTGATTTTCCTACTACAGGTTGATTTGGAGAGAATTGCAAAGGATACTCATGGGTATGTTGGCGCTGACCTTGCGGCTCTTTGCACCGAAGCTGCTCTGCAATGCATTAGGGAGAAAATGGATGTCATTGACTTGGAAGATGAGACCATTGATGCTGAAGTGCTGAACTCTATGGCAGTTACGAATGAGCATTTCCAAACTGCTCTAGGAACAAGCAATCCATCAGCTCTACGTGAAACTGTTAGTATTTTATTTGTATTATAAATTTGTATTACCTTTAGGTTGTGAGGCCTTCTGTTGTGAATTTGTTCTCGGATTGTGCTTTATCTGCAGGTTGTTGAGGTGCCTAATGTCAGTTGGGATGACATTGGAGGCCTTGAGAATGTCAAGCGCGAGCTGCAAGAGGTGATCATTTGTCTCATGATCAATTAAAGCTTGTTACTCTTTCCTATATTAATTCAATATGTGATTGTATTTGCATTTGTGGACACAGACTGTTCAATATCCTGTGGAGCACCCAGAAAAATTTGAGAAATTTGGCATGTCACCATCAAAGGGAGTCCTTTTCTATGGTCCTCCAGGATGCGGGAAGACTTTGTTGGCCAAGGCAATTGCTAATGAATGTCAAGCAAACTTCATCAGTGTGAAAGGTCCTGAACTGCTTACAATGTGGTTTGGTGAAAGTGAAGCCAATGTTCGAGAAATTTTTGACAAAGCTAGACAATCTGCTCCATGTGTCCTCTTCTTTGATGAGCTTGACTCCATTGCTACTCAGGTTGGCTTCTGTCATATCACAGTTCTAGTGTTCTTTCTTTTGAGTTGCACCTTAAAGCAATTTAGGCATCGCTTATGATTACATTGTGGGATGCAATGCTACTATTTTATTGTCTAAGCATGTTTGGGAAAATCCAGATCATCCCTCTATCACCTTCTTGAGGTCATCTTTGCATCCCTGTAATTTGTTAATCTAACCTAATATATAGAATTCTTTCAATGTTTTAGAGAGGAAGTAGTGTTGGCGATGCTGGTGGTGCTGCTGACAGAGTTCTTAATCAACTCCTGACTGAGATGGATGGCATGTCTGCGAAGAAGACAGTCTTCATTATTGGGGCAACTAACAGACCTGATATCATTGACCCAGCACTCCTTCGGCCAGGTCGCCTGGATCAATTGATCTATATTCCTCTTCCTGATGAGGATTCCCGTCATCAAATCTTCAAGGCCTGCTTGAGGAAGTCACCTGTCTCAAAAGATGTTGATCTGAGAGCACTAGCTAAGTATACTCAGGGTTTCAGTGGGGCTGACATTACAGAAATATGCCAGAGAGCATGCAAATATGCTATAAGAGAAAACATAGAAAAGGTATGCTTGTGTTAGGTTGCTTGATGGATTTAGATACCTCTTTCAGTGAAAGTTCTTGAGCACAAAACAATTATGATAACAACCTTTACTAGCCTTGAGTTGCATTTGTTGCACTTCTATTTTGGAACCTGCTCATTAATACTTGTGTGCTTGTGAATACTTGTCTTGCGAAATTCTTTGACCCATTGAGTCCTAAGCATTAAAGAATGCAACTTGGTTCGGACTTAGGAGATGCAGACTTCGTGTTTGTATCATTGAAGAAAAATCTCTTTGCTCTGAGGTTGAATCAGGAGATAGAATGATCCCAGTTTTTAGTGTGTGCGCTATGTAGTCATATTGGCCTTGGACATATTGAGTCATTCTCTCTGCAGTTTAGTCTCATTTATTTTGGTTTATTCCTGATAATTTCTAACCAGGTTTATCTTTTATATTTCAGGATATAGAGCGAGAGAGGAGAAGAAGTGAGAACCCTGAGGCCATGGATGAAGACGTTGATGAAGAAGTAGCAGAGATTAAGGCTGGCCATTTTGAAGAGTCCATGAAGTTTGCCCGTAGGAGTGTTAGTGATGCTGACATTCGTAAATATCAGGCATTCGCCCAAACCTTACAGCAATCCAGGGGTTTTGGAAGTGAATTCAGGTTTCCAGAGACTGGAACCAGGGCAGCGGGGTCTGACCCCTTTGCTGCATCTGCCGGTGCTGCCGATGATGATGATTTGTATAGTTAAGTTATACACATGATGTACTTTCAGTCGCATATCTAGCTTATGAGACACATGTCCTAGACTCTTGTTTCAAAGGGCTAACTTGTTCAACTGCTGTGTTACCCATGTTGCTTTTAATATGCTCAAATCTTTTCAAACCATTGTTAGATTTCTGTTATATCGATATGGTATGTTCTGTCATGAACGAGTCTATCAGACTATTTCGGGTGTCAGAAAGAAGGGACGAGTATTTCCCATACTAGGATTGGTGCAAGCTTGGTCCACACCTTGCTTATATAATGGCTTAAGCTAGTAATTTATGTTTGTGTGTGCTCCTTTTTCAATACGATTTGCATCTCTAGTCAGTAGCAGATATTCAGCTGTGTGAGAAAATGGATAGGGGACTACCTAAAGGCATATGATTGGGTGGTAGGTGCAGAAGATAGTGGTTTTTGCATGTGCCAAATAGTTTGAAGAAAATGACATTTATAATGATCTGGACGTTGTTTGGTTAGCATCAGCCTACCATAGGGGTTGATAGAAGTTGATTGTGCCATCAGTCTATCTGTCTTATAATGACCTGAAACAGCTGCAACACTATATTGTTAGAGAAACCAAAAAGAGCCCGTTTCAGAAAATGCCTGAACATGAACCTTTTCAGACACTTCACGTTTTCAATGTTTCTCCGGGGATATATATACGCGATTTTTCAAGGTTTTTAATATAATCAAAATATATGATTATGTACTTCCGTGGAAAAAGGCATGGTGTTACAAAATGTTTAAATAAATACCGGAAAAGTTGGATTTAAGTTTTGTAAAAGAAGTAGATTTGTTAATTGCTAAATTTGGTTGTAATTCACATAATTGATGGTGTCCACACTGATGGCATAATGAGTGGTTAATAACCTATTTAAAAATCTAATTTTTAATAGAGTATAATGATGTGGTGCGATTTATGTAACCGACCACATTTAATGAAAAATTTAACCGACCACACTTAATGAAATCTAAGATTTTATTGTTATTGTTGTTGGCACAAAGAAAGTAGTTAACACTCCTTTTAGTTATATCTTAAACAACAAATATACACACACATCATGATAATAACTCAAACCATCACAATGATTGATCAAAACGTTCAAAATTGAAATGGGTAACATACGTGTATCACAAGTAATAGGCAAAGCCAAAAAAGAAACATAATTGGTATTCATGATCGTGAAAAACCATGTACAAACATAAGCCAATCCTCCTCGTTTCAACAAACAGCCCCCAAAGAACTTAGGGTGTTTTTGAATGCACTCCAGAGCAGTCTCCAGAATTTAGTGCCTTGGGCTTGTAGTTCACAAATCTGCTTGGAGCTGAGTTACGCTTAGACCCTTTAGGCAAGCAACTCTTCACTTGTTTCCCATGGAAAACTTTCTGCTTGTGATCCAACTCGGGCTTCATATACGTCTCTGTTTCTGATAAAACTAATGGTCTTGTGACTGTACTTGGAGCACTAGGTGGAATAATCCTTCCAGCCATGGCTATGTCTAGAGAGATTATCAGAGAAACAAGGAGGTAAAAGACCAAGAAGAAGAACTTTGCAGTAGTAGTAGTAGTAGTAGACGACATTGAAGCTTCTGAACTTGAAGCCTCTGGTTGCATCAGCCTGTGGAGAAAGAGAGGTTTTATGGGTGATGCCTGTTGGGGCTTTTGGGAAACGAAGTGTCTTAAATAGGCTCGTGAGTGGCTGATAAAGGCAGATATCCATGCACAGCTTTTTTGTCTCTGCAACAAGTCAAGATATCCCCGTGAGTAATTTATTTTATTGCACACGCTCAAATTTATTCACTTGTTTTACAGTTTCAAACTTGGCTGTTCCAATTCTCAGTTCAGCGGCAAAAAGTCTTCTTGTGAATTTATTAAGCGTAAATGACCTGCCTTTAGCACTGTGAAGTCTCTTTCCTTTTCATGTGTCCTCTTCACAGCTGCTGATAAACTGTTATCAGAATTTAGTACTATTAAATTAGTTGTTACAATGAGAAAATAAGCCTCATCAATTTAATATTCTCTTTTATACTGCCTCCTAACCACAAACACAAGCATGATGGTTCTCTTCATTTCTCAGACTTTTTCCCTCGCTTGCTATTTTCAAAGTTGAGCAAATGTGAGTGTTTGGTCTGACATTAATACAGACGCTGCAGCCTGCGGTGCAACCACTGTCGCTGGCAGTAATTACTACCCAAACGTTCAGAAATTAAAAAAAGGAATGGAATGGAATTCAGATTTCACCAGAACAATGTACACAACCTTAAACATGGTCGAACGACTCGGTGCAAAATTTCATAAAACGACCCAACTTCATAACCTATGAGTTGCAGCCTCATTAAATTGGTATATAGCCTTTTAGGGAATTCCGTTTGTATAGTAACGTTGGGTTTGTTTTTGACATTAATTACGAATAAGAAAACCCGCGTCAGTTTCACGTGAAACCTCACCACTTTAACCTGAGAGAGCTCAGAAGGAAGCAGCTATCCCAGAAAATCTTTACCCAGATTTATTATGTTTGCTGGTTGGAGAAAAATTTTACAGATATTCTTTTTATCGCATAGCCATTGGTACGAAAATAAATAAGCTTTATTGACATATTTTGAAGGAAGAAAAGTGCTTTTTGGGAGTTCAATCAAATAATGCAATTTTTAACTAAAGGTTATACAAGTTTTAGGGGGAAAAAAGCAGGTCTATTTATATAAGCATCGTAAAACTAACCTAATAAGTAACATATTAGTATACAGTATACAATTCACAATAAATCATAATATTTATTTATAAACCATGAATATAATAATTTTTTTTGTGTTAAGTTAATATTTCAAGGCAGACGAAAAAAAGTATCACATACATTTATTTAAATGGCAGAACCTTTAACGGAAAGGTTGTTATGGATTTAATCCTCTCAAATAAGAGTGAAGATGAGGATAAGGTACGCTAATTGGGGAGGTTGGCCAAGAAATCGTTCAGAAAGAAAATCTTCATGGAGCTCTTAATGCACCCGACTTCACTTCCCTCCTTCTCAAACAGTAAGATTTTACCTTTCCTTCATTTCCCCTTTAATTTTTTGCTCTATTCGCTCTTGCTGGGTACTTCTTCTCATTTAAAACTTCACCGGTCTCCTGGTTACAAATGCCAATCCGCCGAGAGACCTCAAAAAGTAACCATTAATGATCCCCACTTCTTCTTGATAGCCTTCATGTTAATAATTTGGTTCGGTGGAACTACGGTGCCGATTGATTGCTTACTTTTATGGTGGAGGCTTTCTATTAGAATGTAAGCTTGTTATAATCAAGATAGATATGGTTCGCTTGCTTCATTTATTAGCATTGATGCTTAAATTGAAAAGAAATCCCCAAAAGTCTTCGTTGAAACCTTGAAGGCTGTCTCTTGATAGGTTTTGTCTGGTTGGGTGGCTCTTTATTTCTTCTGGTAAAGATCAGCGTCTTCTATGATTTCAATGTTATTAGAATTGTGGCCGTGGGGAAACCCAAAATATTGAGCTTCCGGAATCTTGCAAGTGTTCTGAAATGGAGTTATCTGTGTTCTCATTTCTGTATACTCCAATAGATAAGAGTTTTATGCCTGCAGTTTCGACTGTGAAGAGTTTATTCTCATGACAGAGTGAACGCGTCAACTTAAACTTGTTTCACATAAAAATGGTTTTTCTATACTGTAATTAACACTCAAAAGTTGTCTCTTGAAATATATGGTTTAGAGGACATCCCTGCAAGACTTGTACTTTTCAATCCAGCAAAAGTGTTCAAAATTGGACGCTTGGTTCATGGCTCTTCAAGACCTGTTTCACTTGTAATGGAATTATGGCCAAGAAACCAACTGCTTTCCGAAGCTTGAAATTCGCCAATCTTGGGCATTTCCTGTGGATCCATCCTCAATACTCCTGTTCTACTATACTATTGGTTTCGCCATTTATATATTGTTCCTAAATGGTAATTGGGAATTACTTATATCTCAGTACATAAATGACAGCAATATCAAACTTTTCAGTATTATAGCACACCATTTTTTTCTTTTCCTATGATGGTTGTCAGTTGTAGAGTTTTATCCATTCTGTTTCATTGTCATCTTTATTCACTAAAAATATTAGCAAGAGCATGCGTAGTTTTCTATCATTTCCTATGATGGTTGTCACTTGTATAGTTTTACTCCTACAGATTACCACTTACTATATGACTTATTGTTCGTTGAAAATAATGTTTATTACATGTTATTGTCTTCTTGTCTTTTATTCCACTGCCATAGTTGATCATTCCTGGTACCATTTGGTTTAAAATGCAATCACAAACAAAGTTGGAATCCCGGTTGGGAGAGGTGTTAAATGTGTTTGACAGTTCTTCAAACAAGATACTTGTGCTTGTAAAACATAACAATCACTAAGCTCTAGCATGAACCCTTTTTCCATTTCTTGTTTATAGTGTTCCTACTCCCAGGACAGTGTCAGAAAATACAGACAGTAATCCATTGACCACTGTTATTAAATTGATGACATGCATACCTTACCTCTGTATTTTCGAGTCTCATTTTATATGTTGTATAGATGTGAAGTCACAATTGCAAGGAAGGAAATATTCCCCTATTACATCTGCACTACCTGAAACAGCGGCGTCTGTGGCAGTCACTGGACTCACTGCTACTCTTGTTGGTGCTGCGGTTACTCTACTTGTGAAGAGAACAAAACCTGCTGAAACGAAACAGGTCTGTGATTCATCTTTCCTTTCAGTAGTATTATAAAAATTTATGTGCCCTACAATGTCTACTTTATGTCAATATTAAAAAGCATACCTTTTGTAGACAACACACTAAAGTAGCAGTAGTTCCACTAACACTAGAAACTTCTTAAAGACTGAAGACTCAATCATATTAGGTGTTCCTATTTCCATAGTACATGACCATTCAGTAATGACGATATTTGGCTAGCCTAGAGATAGGTTGTGTAGCCAAAAAGGAAGGCACGCACTTATCATAAATTATATAGATCAAACTGTGATAAACTTCTCCGTTTCCTTTGGCAACTGTGTGTTAAGAAAGGTTCTTGTTAAAAAGATTCAATTCAGAGAATGCGAAGATTGTGCTGGTTCTGGCATATGCTCAGAATGCAATGGTGAAGGATTTGTGCTCAAGAAACTCTCTGAGGAAAATGCTGAGAGGGCAAGAAAGCTTTCCAAGAATATGGCTACTCGATTCACAGCCGGGTACTTTTTTTTTTTTTTAATTTCTCTCTATTCCTTTCATCTCAAGTTTTCTTGAATTAATTCATTCACTTGAATTTCACAGCCTCCCAAAGAAGTGGAGCTATTGTGCAAAATGTTCTTCTGGCCGATCATGCCTAACCTGTGGAGGCAGTGGGAAGCTAAGCATTTAGTTTTTATCACAAAATCTGAGAAGACTCAGATCCTCTGAATTATTTATGACCTTGCTGACGGCAAGATTTAGAGTCAGATAATTTCAATAAACGAAAGCTCATGTCTGATGGTTCCTAACTCTTTTGAGCATGAAAATTATTTGTACATAATTGAGCGGCAGTGTAAATCAAGCTTTCACTTGCAAGAGCAGAGTCTAGTTCAACTGTAAAACATGTGCTTTGGCTTCTTTTATGCTTTTTTTTTTGTCCTTTAAATAAGTATTTATTCCTGCTCTTACAAAAAAGGTCGTAACGGAACTATTGAAAGGAAAGGCTATGAGAACTGGATCTTGCCTTCATAACAGCATTTGCTTCTAATGCTGGGATGTAGAACTCTTATTACTAAGCAATCGATATGCTTCCTGCGGTTGAAGTTGTCATTACAAGGAGTTTAACATAATAAGGCTGCAATCTCAAACATAGATGAAAATTACAATGAAAACTAAACCTCCTTTTTTTCGGTTACTACATTGATCATAAATTGGTTTGCGATAAAATTTAAACTATATATTGATACACTACTACTCGGACATTCGTCTAACACGAGCTGCCGTCCAAAATAGTAATTTTTCAAGTTTATAGTTCTTTCCCCCCTTTGTATGGATAGCGTTTCCATGGTGAATAAGAGATGAATTTGCATAGAGCATTTTAGGAGTAAGTGAATTCATTTCCCTAGTTGCTACTTTGAATTTAGTGAAAAGATAGAGAGTTGCTAATAATTATTCTTCAGCAAACAGAGATTCGGTTTATGAACTGACATATTAATATCTTAAACTCCATCTTGTCCTAAATATAATATAAAGTTAACTTTTTTTTTAAGAAATATTAAGTAGCAGACTTATCATCATCTTTGGTAGGAGGAAGAAACATGATTTCCCATTGTGGGAATTTAACCAGAGTCACAGGAAGTTTACAACATACAATCATCACACCCATCAACGAAAGACCAGTACAAGTTGAGAACTTGGAGGTTGAAAAGAATATCAACTGGGCCAAACCCAATCGAAGTTCCCTCCTGCCCCAGTCAGACCCGATATGATCCTAGAGGCCTCCTTGAGATGAAGGGGCTATGCCAAATGTTGCACCACAAGCAGCTTGAGCTTCCATAGAGAAGAGAATCATGGCTAACAGTAGGATCTCAAAAACAGTGGGGCAACATAATAGAATAATATCCTCAAATATAGATTCCAATAAGCAATACACAAGAAAATCATAACACTGCAAATTTGTGATATTTCTATTATAAATTATAATCCAACTCTTTTTTTTAAGTATAACATTTTCATAATAACTTAATAATATGATCAAATATGAATCATTCAAACGTTGATCTAATTGTTTTAACTAAAAAAAAACAGAGATGAGAGAGAGAGAGGCAGGAAGAGAATGGGAAGGGGAGGGGAGGGTTTCTAAACGGTCTCATCCCGCTGTTTGATGTCCACGTATTCATATATATATATATATATATATAAATGAGCCACGTATATATAAAGAGGTCCCAAAGCTGTTTTAATCTAAGATCTTCCTAGAATCAGGGGAAAAAAGAAAATATCTTATCCTAAGAGACTGATTCAAGTTAATTCAACGATGATATATGCGATCATAGAGATTTAGTTAGGGGTGATATTTTCCACTATGATTCACCTAGTCTTCTGCATCATTTATAATTCTACATAATGGATCATCCTTTAGTTTTTTTCTTTCATTCGTCATTTTCTTTTCTACCATTGGAGCCTAAGTCAAATTGAGAGACCATCTTTTATAGCTTTGTGAGAGTTTTATCGCCAACTACATCAATGAACCAAGGGCTGAAAAACATTATTAAAGCAGACATGGTAATGTATGCCTTTAAAAAAAGATCGTAGAAGAGAAGTGAGATGCTAAAGCTACTGTCCTTTTGAAGTGGAAGATGATGCTTTTATATCTAGTGAGAAAGATTGGATTGACAGCAGAGACTCTCGCGATATATGCAGGCCTTGAGCTATTCAAAGAGATAATATTTATTAAGGTCCTCTTGAATTATGATTCCACTGAAACCATTCATTCTCTAATGGTTGACAGTGGAAACGATCACTCTCTCCAACATGAGATTGATGAAGTCAGATCCCTCATCTTCTTAAATTGAGATCTTCAGATCATTTATGCCCGCAGAGAAGTGATGACGTGCGCTGGCCTCCTGGCCAACATGGCTCATAACATGAACACGAAACTAACCTTAATCGACTTCCTTCCAGCTCCATGTTCGAATTTAATCTTAGCCGATCTACTTTGACATTTGATTTATTTTGTTGTAATTCACAATCACTGTGCGATTTATCTTAACTATCAATTCTTCTCAAGTGTAACAGTTGCCTTTCATATATATTAAAAGAAAGAAAGACTGGATTGTTGACTGAGGTTGTATACATGGGTCACTAACAGAAAGATTCCAATAAATCAAGTTGGCAGTATTGTTATCTCTTTTAAATCCATTAATGATAAGCTGTCACTTCAACAAGTCTATGTATTTAGCGTATAAGAATAAATCTAATCTTGTTATCAAAGTTAACATCTACTAGTTATTTTATCTTATTTTGTCCCAAAGATGTGAAGATATATCATAAACTTGAGATTAATGAGGAGCCTATGATGGCAGTATAAATGTTAGATGGTACAAGGGATTTGGAATGGAGTGGAAAGGGGAGGAAATTTTTATAAGTTGAATTTTAAAAAATTAAAGAAGTGGGGCTAAAAGTTTTAAATTATTTTTTATACTTTTTAGGTTACATTTTCTCTTTATTAAAATTGTAAACCCAACTTCTTTAGTTTCTTTAAATCAACCCCTAAAATTTTTATTTTCCCTCCTTTTCCGTCATACCAAACAGCCCTTAGAGTCATAACAACATATATGAGAGCTTTCACCAACAACTCCGGGTGGAAAAATAGCAATCTCAACTTTCTTACTGTGTGGATGCCATCTTTATAAATAAAGGATTTGAATTGTTTATTGTAATTATTATTTTATTGAGTGTTTCATGTGACTGCCTATTATTCACTAAAAAAAAATATGGTATTTCGTAACAATTTATTTGTAGCGGTTATATAAGACCGCTACAAAATGCAACCTTTATAGCGGTTAATGTTAAAACCACTACAAAGTTATTGCATGGTGAAGATTTGTAGCGGTTTTAGTCCAAAACCGCTATAAATACTGGCGCCAACTTGGCGCCATGTGGCGCAAAGCTGACGCGTTATTTGTGGCGGTGCATTTTGTAGCGGTTTTTCTAAGTCCAACAGTCATAAAATTTGTAGCGGTTATGTAGAACTGCTACAAAATGCACGCGAAATACGAGGTGGCATCAC
>JBAGKO010000014.1:19574639-19590438 GCA_037177275.1 Acacia concinna
TTAAATAAATTATGATTTTTAATCGCATTCAAATTCAGTATTAAAAATAAATTTAAAATATTATATTTATCCCAATTAGAAAAAAAAATTAAATTTGTTTTTCCTCTATCCACTATTTGTAGCGGTTTCAAAACCACTACAAAAAATTTATTTTTGGGCCCCATTTCGCGCCTTTTTCAAAAAAATTTCAAATATTAGTAGCGGTTTTAGACAAAAACCGCTATTAACATTTTCGTCCCAAAATTTAAAATCCCCGCTATATGTTTTACATTAGTAGCGATTTTAAAACCACTACAAATTTCTTTCTAAATTTCAAAATTTTCCCACCAAATTTTTACAAATTCTTTTTAACAAATATTCTTTTTTTCCATATTTTTTTATTAGCGGTTCAGTGAAACCGCTACAACTTAGTAGCATTTTTGTGTAAGGAGTAGTGGTTTTGTAAAACCGCTACAAAACGGTTTGCAACATACGAATTAATAGCGATTTTTTGAACCACAACTAATACTATTTGTAGGGGTTAAAACCGCTACAAATTCTAGATTTTAACCGCTACAAATATATATTTTTTTTGTAGTGATTGGCCACACTACTTATCTTGAATTAATCAGGCTTACCAGATCTAATATTTTAAGTATTTGATGCTTTAAGCCATTACGTTCTTATTAGGGGCTCAGATTGTTAGTTTTATAGATTTTAAAAATAAACAAAGAAGTGGGATGGCCACGGCATATCTGGGTAAGCTAGGAATACCCATAGTTTTTGTGGCCAACCAACAACGAGGAGCATATAATCACAAATTTGCTATACTTAAAATGAGCCTAATAATCTCAAATTTGTTGGAAACGTGTGCAAAATAATACGTCCGTCGAGGGTCACGTTTTAATTAGGAGTATATCACCGTGAACGAAATAATGTACGTGTGCATCGTGTTCTGGAAGTCTACTTCTTGCTTTGATTTTGTAAAATGATTCGATGTACAGATTTAAAAATCACGTTGGGAAAGTGTCTTCTAGGACAATTCAAACTGGCAATTAAGAATCTATTGAGGGCATGTAAATTTTGTTGGAGGGTTGAATCTCTAAATAGTATAAGAAGCAAATATAAATAAAGTAGTACATAATGTCTTCGAGGCGTGTAATTCACTTTCCTTTAGATTTAATTAACCCTCACTTACATCTATCTTATAAGGTGTAGATTGAATTTACCAGTGAAATTTCTATACAATACAACGAAGACCTTTGAGTATGGAAGCGACTTTTAAAAAGTAATAATTTAATTTTATCTTTACATGCATTTAAGAACAAATGCAATAAGTTTAATCTCTTGATGTTGTGTGATTTCTAATATATCGTCTCTTGTGTGTGAGTCACAAATATAGTGATGTGGCAGGGTTAGACCATAAAGTGATGTTTTGAAGTGGTGACTCTTGAAACAACATTTAGGTCATAAAAATATGTTAAATTCATGAACCCTATAAATCAATTTATAAACCAACATAACTTAAATAATCAATAGCTATTTAAAATAATTCTTTCATGAAGAGTTATACTTTTATAACACATAAATTTTTCTTAATAACCAACATAAATTTTCACTCAGAACCTTCAATCAATTTTTTATGTGTCTCTAAAAACCAAAAAGACATAACCTTAATAACCTTTAGTGTTATAACTCTTTATACAACCCTTAACATAAATTCTTTAATTTATAAAGTTATAACTTTTCAATAATCACATATTTTCATTTTAAAAGATGTTAACAAAATTTGTATCAAATCATGATTGGACCAGTGAAAAATAGTAACAAGGGGCAACAGTATCATTAAGATTATCTTCTTCAAGGAAAAACATTGTTTTCTCGATGAGTTTCTTAAACACACATCATAAAATTATCAATATCACTCTGTAGCTCATAACTCTCAAAAACAAATAAATGTCACTAGAGTAAGATGCATTTCTATTTTAATGATTAAGAGAATAGTCCAAGTTTAAGTGGTTTAAAATAGGAAAAACTTGAGATTAAGCCATTATAATAAAAAATAATATTTAAACAACAAAGTATTAATCCACAAGTATATTGAACATTCATGCATAAATCACACATAATATAACAAATGGATTTAGGCTCATTAAGAAAATAAAAAAATTCAAAATTAAATATAGACGATATGTGCAAAACTTTTGAAGGTATGGATTCGTCGATTCGCTAATATAGCACGTCGAGACAGATTCCGATTTAAAACCATGATTTTGAGGGGACAAGGGCAATTGTAGCATGTGTTGTGTCACCTGGGTGATATAGGAAAAGAGCCAACAAAAAACTAAATAGGCCACTATAAAACCACCCACATGCATGCAATAGTTAAATGAAAACTAGGAAGTATTGCAAAAATGATCCAATTGTATTAATAATACTAAAAGCAATTCCATAAATTATGCTGACCAAACACAAACAATTGCAGTGAAATTCAGTGACAACGATTAAGAAGAGAAACGGATACGGTAGAACTGTCCAAGCAAGATAGAGAATAGAGAATAACTAGGAAGAGGATTCACCAAAATCTTTACGCCCCAATTCTGACCGTCTTTGTCTTATTATAATGAGGCATCTGCTTCCAGCTCTCTTAACTTCCACGTTCTCTTCTTTACCCTTTTGCTGGGTCTTATTTGGGCTTGAGCCTCTCTCCCAATTGGGCCTTCAGCCAACTCAGTCATATCCTCAAGGCCTGCTTCCCTTGAGTTCATAACAATGCATCATTTTCCGAATTAGCTTAGAGAAGAACAGACACTAAAAAGATTATCAAAAAAAAAAAAAAAAAGAACAGACGAGCTCGGATTCACAAGTGAAAAATGAATTGAACGACCAAAAGATGCGAAATCGTGGGTCCCAAATGCTTTTGATTAGGTGATTTTGTTTCCAAGAACAAAGGGGAGTGCTACGTTGTTATATATGGTGACACGGTAAGCAAAAAGGTGTGGCTACATTGTTACAAGACTCTATCTCATCTCTTGTATATCTCACTCAGTTTTCTGTTGTTATAGCTTTTGATCCGTTGGGTTTGGTGGCTGTTGGCAAAGTAGGCGACTTTCTATTACCCTGATTACTCATCATTGAACCATTCAAACTTACTACTCTTTCAACTACTCGTATATCCCAAAATATTTAAATAAAACAATAAAAAAATTAAAAAAATAAAAATTACTGAATGGGTCTGCACATTAGAGTTATTATCTTGTAAATATGGCTTTCAATTTTCAACTCTTGTACTCCTTCCATTCATGCAATAAGTTCTTAGAACAATTTTTATGGTTCTAATTTCTAAATATAAGTATTTTAAAAGTTTGTGTACGATTAAGTAATTTATTATAAATTATAAATATATCCTAATTAATTCTTAATTTATAATGACATAACACGTTCCTCTCTCGGATTGGCTCTACATACAACTAACTTTATTTAGTTTAATGGGATTAGTTATTAGTAATTAATTTATTATTATGGTGGTGTGCACCTCTTTAATTTTTCCCCAGTCTCTATTTATTTGCTTGTTTTATGATGGTGAGCTTTGTTTTTGTTTGTTAGATTGTTTTAGGATATGTTTATGCACAAGTTTGGGGATTTGGAAGTTTGTCAAGTTAACTCTACAGATTCGGTCTCCTCTACAACTCTATTGGTTTGGCTATCTAAAGGCATGTGTGTTAATGTTTACCCTCTTTACCTTTTAAGTTTCATTAATTTATGTGATATTTTAACTCCTATAGGAAACCCTTTCGAAGGATTCAACCAATCCTCCAACCTTTACCTGTTGAACTTAATGTGGAGCTTAAATGCAGTATTATCTTCAAACTCTGTTTTGTTGTTGCTTCTTTCTATCTTGTATGGTGGACTGGGCATGTTATCTATCTAGCCATCCTTGTGTTAATCCCAAGAAGCTCCAATAGTTCTAGATCTTTTATGTATAGTAACTCATTTTATCTCCTAATATTGTCTTTTAATAAAAAAAATCATACAAATATTCTTCTCTCGTTCTCATTTGTTTTACCCATGCCTATCTAAATGTGTTATAAGGAGAAAAATACAATTTCAATATAAATTGAAGATAATATTAAAAACTACTCAAATTTTCTCGTTCTTCCTCTCTTTAACTCAAACAAAAGACAAAACCTAATTCACATGTAAGAGTGAAATAAAATGAAAAATAAGATAAAAATTTAATTTCGCGGGTAAGAAATATTTATGCCAACATTTAAAATTCATAGCGGGGGAAATAACTACGCAGTAATTATCTATACAAATTCATATCATAAAATACTTACTGCCTCTTTGGATTGGGTTTGTAAAGCACGGCAGTAACGTATTTTGACAGGAAGCGATGAGTAAATCCTAATCCCACCACAGATTTTGGAGCCTCTCTCTGCTCAAGAAAAAGATGATTGAGAATCACGTTATGAGGCGGTGGAAGAGTTTCAGAATTGCTTCTACTAGAAGGATAATGGAGCAATGTATTGTGCAGTTGCGGAGGAATTGCGGGGGGATCATGAGCGTCCTCTTCATTTCCAGGATACTCGTTGTTATAACTGGAATCAGGAGACTTCGGAACTTCAAATCCTTCAACAATTACTTGTTCCTGCACATGTAGGTCAGTGCATCTTTAATGCCCCTACTACTGACAAGAACTTTATGTAATAAGCAACTAGCAACGATGGATCCGAATCACTTACGCAATCTTCAGGGTATGAATTGCTCATATTCAAGTTAGAATAATCCACAAGCCTAGGGCGTTATGAATGTAATCCTAATTGAGAATCCGATAAGCCTGAAGAAAAGCAGTTTTTGTATACATAAGCATAACTGTAAGCTAAAAAAAAGAGAGTAAGATAATGAATTTATGCCTACTGGTCAGTTTAAATGTTAACAATGCATGACGAAAGCAAGGAGCAATCGAGTTTATAATTAGAATCCATAGGGATCAGAACATGGCTCAAATACCGTATTTATAAATAGAGTGACATTCAGACTGTCACTTGTTTATTATTCAGATTAAAATAAATTGCATATATAGGCCCTTGAAAGAGCCATTAAGAGAGAGATTCTAGCGATTACAATTAAGGAAATATTACAAGAAATAAAGGCATAGAAATCAGAAGTATTAAATGTAATTATATCACAACCAATCAGAGAGTTGAAGGGATTTGATTCTGACAGTTATTTTACAAATTCTAAAGATTCTAAGGATTACAATCAAATAAATATTACGGGAAATAAAGGCTAGAAATCAAAAGTATTAAATGTAATTATATCACAAATAGGCCCTTGAAAGAGCCATTAATGATGAGATTCTAGGGATTACAATCAAAGAAATATTAGAGAAAATAAATTCCTAGAACTCAGGAGTATTAAATGTAATTATATCACAATCAATCAAATAGTTGAAGGATTTAATTCTAACAGTTATTTTACAAATTCTAAAGATTATAAAATAGGGAGAGATTCTAGGGATTAAAATCAAGGAAATATTACGGGAAATGAAGGCCTAGAAATCAAGAGTATTAAATGTAATTATATCACAAATAGGCTCTTGAAAGAGCCATTAATGATGAGATTCTAGGGATTACAATCAAAGAAATATTACAGGAAATAAATGCCTAGAACTCAGGAGTATTAAATGTAATTATAACACAATCAATCAAATAGTTGAAGGATTTGATTCTAACTGTTATTTTACAAATTCTAACGATTCTACAATAGGGAGAGATTCTAGGGATTAAAATCAAGACAATATTACAGGAAATGAAGGCCTAGAAATCAGGAGTATTAAATGTAATTATATCACAAATAGGCCCTTGAAAGAGCCATAAAGGGAGAGATTCTAGGGATTGCAATCAAAGAAATATTACAGAAAATAAATGCCTAGAACTCAGGAGTATTAAATGTAATTATAACACAATCAACCAAATAGTTGAAGGATTTGATTCTAATAGTTATTTTAAAAATTCTAAAAAGCACGTATGTGAAACACACATGCCACATGTAAATCAAGTCCAGAACCTGTAACCCCAAAAGGTTGCAAGGCAATTGAACGGAACTAGGGCAAACAAGAAATGAAACTCGTCCTCACAACAAATCCAGGAGGGGAGAGCCAATCAAATCGACAACCAAGATGAAACAGGAGAGAATATGAATTAATGAACAAAGAAACTAAATTTGAGGAACAAGATAAACTAGCATTCAGGAATTTTAGATATCTTAGTGCAACATTGCCTATGTTGTGGACTGTTCCAGTCACCATGCTACAAAATCCTTGTACAAAACTAATAACCGAGCATACAAAGACATATTTGATGTTGGTACTACAAGCATGTTAGTTAAGTGCTGAACCCAAAATCTTCAAATAACTTCTTTTATGGCAGATGAAGGATTACAGGTTCCCTTCCAATGACTTAATGGAAATAAAGAAAACCGACCCCCCTGCTCATTAGGTGAAGTATCATGATATGGATTTTAAGGAAATTGGGGTGGGGGTTTAATACGGCAAAGAATATAATAAGATCCCTTTTTCATTTTACGATGGTATATAATGATATGCTCATATGCTTAATAAAATAACTTGAGTGATAAATCGGCAAGACAGTTGAGAAAAAGAACTCAAAGCTGGAAGGAAGATATACATCCATTAATATGCACGAATCAATTAATCTTGTAATGATCCTGAAAGCTGAACCGAATCTATTAATCTATGATGACGTCTAACTTTGCTTCGGTTATGAACATGAGATACAACATTTGCTTTTATTCTCTTATAACGACACCTATGCACACACATCAAAGAAGCTTCAAAGGGGATCATAAAAGTAATATAATTGCAAACAGACACAAAGAAAGGAAGATGCCAGGGCTTTAAGAACTCAGATAACCGCAACCTAGCGACCTCAACTCCATTAAACACATACACTGATGGTTTGGCTATAATCGTACAGTTTAAGTTTGCCATATAGAAGTCAGTATGAAAACAAACACCGTATGCAAATATTCCTAGTAAAGCATGATCAACTAATCATCCCAGAGACCCAGACATATCTAAGAGAGGCGTTCTTAATGCATCTGTAGAATTGTATTTTCACATTCGAACTGAGAACAAAATTCAGGGATTGGACTCAAAACTAGAAGCCTAAGTCCACCACCCTTGATTATCAGAAATTAGAATGACCTGACTCGAGCTTCAGAGCTCAATCAGTTCTAATTCTAATTCCTTTCAGAAGTAGTGATCAACGAAAACCATTTTTTCTGGACGAAATACGTGAAACCCAAGGTTCATCTGCAGAAAAGTTTCTCGAAATCAATTAGGGAAAAAAGAAAGAATTTAATGGGTCTCAAAGAAATAGAAAACAAATCAACAATTTAAACCCTACCTCATTGAAGACATGATGATAAAAAAAACCAAACCTTGTTTTGGCAATGAGATGACACGCATAAAGCATTGGCAAAAAGAAAAACACAAGGGAACACTTGTTGTTGGATGGATTGGTGAAATTTAACAGTGGCAACTGAAAAGCAAAAGAGGAATATTTGAGAATTGAAGTGCCCGGGTAATCTTTTATTTATTTTTCCCTTGAAGTGAAAACGGGGAAAATAATAAATAATTGCATCCTTAACTTTTACTTGATAGTTATAATTTTTAAAGAGGGTTAAAGAGTATTTTTGTCTTATAAATTTATATAAAAAAACAATTTTACTTTAAAAGTTTTTTCAAAGCTACTCACACGGGAGCTCTTACTGTTTGCAGGGGTTAGGGATTGTTTTTTATTAAAATAAATTTTTTAAACATTTAGATAATTTTCAATATTGAATTGAGATTTTAACAATTAAACTCGTGGTCAAATTTCTTTAATATTTTTTTAGGATTTTACCTTTTATGTTTTTGGGAATAAAGAGATAAAGAGATTTAATTGTTGCTATTGGGTGTGTTGGGCCCAATCGTTAGAGTAATTGGGTCAAATCATTTTAAAGCCGATGGACTCCACAACAACAAATGGAATTAATCAACTGATTTTATGTCCTTTGCAACCACCAAATCAAATTGTTCATAAGAAAAAAAGAAAAAAAAAACAAGTCCAATTGTTCCAAAGAAAAGGAGAAAAAGGAGAGGTGAGAGAGCACGTGAACTTGGCTGAATTGTCATGGTCAAGCATGATGCGATGCCATTATACATACCAAGTTGTAAGGTCAGGGACTGATCATGCACGTGCTTTGTGCTTGTTTCAAATATTGATGGGCTCCTTTGAATAGAGCTTTCCAATCAAAATTTATTATGTTGTAAAATTTAAGTATGCGTAAGTAGTTTAATTCCATTTGCATAAATAGATGCTTTTGAGATGTTCATTCCTGATCTCAAACAAATTGAGTAATTAGCCGTGTAAAACTTTTTCCTAAACCCTAAACCCTAAACTAAAATCAAATCATGTATATAACCTATATGTTCACATATTGTCATTCTTATGATTGAGAAACCTATCGGATGAAACTTATTGACTTGGAGAAATAAGAATCTTAATAATGTAAGAGTTAGGTCTCTTTTCCGTTTGAGTTATAGCTATGATTCTATTTCAGTGTCAATCTTCATTCAAATTGTCATAAAGTAAATAGAGATAATGAGAGCAACACATGCCAGTGGCAACATGAGTGAGAAAGTCAAAAACTCTGGTTGGGATGAAGAACAAGTAGAGAAGTATCCTCCATTTATAGGGTTGGGGGATCATTATTTAGGAAGGCATGATCTCTCTCATTTATTACAAAATTATGCTATTTTTTTTTCCTTTAAATTGACAATCAATAAATTAAATGCAGATTAATTTCCTATTTGATAAGGTTTCTTATTATTCAATTCTCTCACAACATTAATGCTAATTGATCTCTTATTTAAGTTAGCTTTATAATCAATCTTTTAGACAAATAGTGTGACCCATTAAAATTATACCTACATGAGTTTAATGTATAAATATTGTTTTTTAGCAGAGAGTGGTTAAGGCAGGGCATGTGTCATGTGTGATAAACAAATGAAACAAAAAAAAAAACTCAAAAAACATGTGAAGCGCTTAGAGAAGAATATTGGCACATATATGCATGATTATTATTTTCAGACAACACTCTGACATTACGAGTGTAATGTTTCTTAATGTTAAGTGAAACTGTGTGGATCTAACATCCAAATGCTACCTCTACCTTTTATCAAACAACCATAGGTCTGCTTTGATAAAAAAAAAAACCATAGTAATGAATAATGATGACAATACAAGAGTTTGTTAAGGATTCTTCTTAATTTTTAAGAATATGAATCTGTTTGAAAATTTTAAATTATTTATGCCGAGGTCAACATTGATGTGGGTGTGTGGTGGGGCTTAGCTCATGGACACGAGTGTGATAATTGAGAGGAAAAGGCATATAAAAAGTAGTATTTATCTTCCTCACTCCAAATAATTATTGTAATTGCATGCTCACTACTCGAACATGAGATTACTAGTATTGGTTAAGTTATATTGAACCACAGTTAGTAGATTCAGACGCTTAATGATATGTTAATTACTTAATTAATTAGGCTTATGCCCTTGTATCAATATTGTGAGTGTTTGGAAATCTGTTTAGATTGCCAAATTAGACGTTCATGGTGGAAATCAAACGTTGGTTTGGGGCTGTCTTATTTGGATTTTTCGGATGACAGTGGGCTTACTGGACTTGTTCTAAATAAAAGGCTTATTTGGATAAGTAAAATATTAGAGTTTATTTGTCCGTTTTGACTTTTGACACTTATAATATAAGTTATCATCATCATAAATATCATTTAAAAAATGACCAATCTTTATTACTCCTGTTAAAATTTATTTTTCTTTTATCTATTATTAATTAAAAATTTTTTATATAAAAACGGTTGAAATACCTAAATTCTAATTTGGATTGCTAAATTTAAGAAATCATGAATTAGGTTATATTACACAACTATGGATTTCAAAATTCGATAAAATTACCTCAAATTACCCATTTATCCTTTAATTAGTAAAATACAAAATTGAAGATTAAACTATATTATTTACACACTACGTAAGAACCCTGACCATAGAAAATTCAGCAAAGGCCACAACATGAGTGAGAAAGTCCAAAAATTCTGGTTGGGATGAAGAACAAGTAGAGAAATATCCTCTATTTATAGGGTTAGGGGATCACTATTTAGGAAGGTGTGATCTCTCTCATTTATTACAGAATGATGGTTTTTTTTTTTGCCTTTATAAAGCTATAATCAAGAAATTAAATGCTGATTAATTTCCTATTTTGGTAAGGTTTCTTATTATTCAATTCTCTCACAACATTAAATGCTAATTGATCTCTTATTTAATTTGGCTTTATAATTAATTTTTTAGTCAAATAGTGTGACCCATTAAAAATTATACTTCTATAAGTTTAATGTGTAAATTTTGATTTTTAGCAGAGAGTGATTAACGCAGGGCATGTGTCATGTGTGATAAACAAATGAAACAAAAAAAAAAACCCGGAAAACGTGTGAAGCGCTCAGAGAAGAATATTGGCACTTATATGATTATTATTTTCAGACAACAAACTTGCATTACGAGTGTGATGTTACTTATAATTAAGTGAAATTATGTAGATCTAACATCCAAATGCCACCTCTTCCTTTTATCAAACAACCAGAGGTCTGCTTTGATAAAAAACAAACCATAGTAATGAATAATGATGACAGCACAAGAGTTTTTTAAGGATTCTTCTTAATTTTTAAGCATATGAATCTGTTTGAAATTTTTGAATTATTTATGCCGAGGTCAACATTGACTTCGATGTGTGGTGGGGCTTAGCTCACAGACACAAGAGTGCGATAATTGAGACGAAAATGCATATAAACAGCAGTATTTATGTTCCTCACTCCAAATAATTATTGTAACTGCATGCTCACTACTCGAATATGAGATTACCGGTTAATTATATTGAACCACAGTTAGTAGATTCAGACTTTTAGTGGTATGTTAATTACTTAATTAATTAGGCTTATGCCTTGTATCAATATTGTCAGTGTTTGGAAATCCGTTTAGACGGCCAAATCTGAGATTCATGGTAGAGATCAGATGTCAGTGTTGGGGCTGTCTTATTTGGACATGGAACAAAGGATCGGACTGAACCGGCCGGCCGGACCCCTGTCTAGACCGGTTGGAATGGAAACTGGTTGGCCGAGTCAGTTGAGTTTCTTTTTTTTTTTGGGGTGTTTTTGTTTTTTTTTTAAAAATAGGCTTTGATTGAGACCGAAGCCCCGACCTGAATCGGGGCAAATTGCCCTAAGCTCTTGGGTTATGTGATGTCGTGGACTTGTGGTTATCTTCCCTTCTGCCGGTTGGCGACGAACGAAGACAAAGGTGAAGAAGAAGGTCTTCCAGGCTTCGAACTCGCGTTAGCAGTAGCTGTAGCACACACTCGCACTCGCGCACGCGCGCAAGCACGAACGCACTCACACTTTGCATCTGGGTTCTGCTACTGCAATTCGGCATCGACGGCGAGCTGGTGAGGTTCAACAGCAAGACTCCATGGCAACGAGGTAAGTGGTCTTGTAATTTTAAATTTCCCTATTACTTCGGTGTATTCTGAGCTTCTGTGATGACTACACTTTCCCTTTCGGCGAGAATTTTGAGCTTCTGTGATGTTGTGATCTTGATTCTAAAATTCTGAATGTGACAATGTAATTTGTTCCAAATGGCAGTAGCTAGCAATATTGGAAGAAGGAAAGGTGAGGAACTGAGGATTGACGACGGTGGACGGAGGTGGCCTCTGAATCTGATAAGACGGCAGCACTTGGTTAATCTGTTTTTTAAGTATTAATTTGATTCTCAGCAATGGTATTTGTAAACATTCAATTGTTTCTGCTAGTTGAAGAAAGTGCAATAAAAACCAGATAGCATTCTGATTGTGCTGATTTGCTGGATGATGTGATTTGGAGTCTGGAATTTTGAATGTGCCATTTTGTTTACCTTTGAATTCTGATTGTATGTGATAACTGACACTTTTGTTTGTTTACAAACTTTATATAATCATCCTAGTTCGTGAATCCCCTATCTCTGTTTATTTATTTGTTCCAAGTCTCCCACTTTGTAGTTCCTATAATAAAGAACACCTTATGATCCTAGTTCGTGAATCCCCTTTCTCTAATTTTGCGATGACTTTGTCACTTGTTTTGTGCAAAGGATTGTAATCACTAATTTGTATATCTCATGGCGATAGATTATCATTTTGCTTGAAATTTCATAGTGTGATCCTATTGTGAGAAAAATTGCAGAATCATGACTAGATAGTAGAATTGGTCTGTTTGATTTCTTGTTGAAAAACACTAAAACATGGTTTTGATGAAAGTGGGTAAATGTGTTTCCTAAGTCCTAACTGATCTAAAATCAATGTGCATTAAGGGAATATCGCCCTACTAATGTTATCCTAATTTTTTTTTGAGGTTTAATGTGCATTAGGGTAATTGGTTTCCTAACTGATCCAAATTTATGCTTTAGTTGTTGAGAAACAATGTTATCTTAAAAATTTTGAGGTTTAATGTTGCCTATAGGTGTTAAAAACTTAAAATAGAGCAATGTTAAAAGTTAATGTTAATTCTTTAAAGGTAAGTGATAACATTATTATGTTTTGAAACTTCTATACTGACGTAGAACCTAAAAAAAAATTCGGATCAATCTCAATCATTTAATGTTTTTAAGCATGTCTCATTCAAAAATGAAGTCAGTCTTCAAAATGGACATTGGGCTCAGATTCAATTCTCTTATTTAAACAAGTTCTTAATTCATTTTTGGTCGACCTAAAAATTTAATTAATTTAACCATTAATTTGTTTTCTTTTCATTTCAAAAAGGTAACCATCCTAGGATTTATAAGTCAATACATTTAAATTTATAGATATTTAGTAAAAACAAAATGTAGAATAGCAATATTCATGTAGTTGGAAAGTTGAAAATATTATTTTCATGGTGTGAAACGAAACTTGAAAGCTAATCCAAAACGCTCCTCATATTGCCCTCTTTTTAAATGCTTTTATGGAAACTCATTTTGGAGTTCCATGTATTCTTGATTTCTTTGATTTCTTTCTCTCATCATTCATTAATTATGTTAGTTATGTTTGTTTGTTTGTTTGTTGAAGAAATGAGTTCAGGAAATGATAATATCCCTCTTCGTCCTAATACCCAACCTTCCCCTCCTAATCCCGAACCTCCCACTTCCAATTCCGGTTCCAATCCTGTTCTATCTTCAACAAATGTTACTTCCTCTATTCGTTCCAAACCCAGAACGGATTCAGCATGAGAATATGTGGCTCATAAGAAAGATGAGGCCCAAAATGTGTACACTTGCCTATGTTTAGGGGTGGGAATAGGCCAAGCGGCCTGGGCCTGGCCTGAAAAAAAGGCCCAGTCTTGTTTTTGAGCCTATTTTATTAAAAAGGCCAGGCACAGGCTCTCAAAAAAGCCTTTTTGGCCTATCAGGCCAGCTTGTTATTAAAAAAATTATAACCGGTCAGCCCACTCCTACACTCTGACACTCTTAACTCTTCTCAATCTCTGGTCGCCCTCACTCCCCTCAGCCTCAGGTCTTCACTTACGGCGGGAGTTCATCAGTTCAATTTCTTCACACCTTCAGTTTAGGTTTTTGGGTCACTCTCTTCGGCCTTCAGCCCTTCACTCTCGAGTCTCACCCAGACCACCCTTCAGCTCTCGGTGGCACTCGGTCTCTCTTCAGATCTCACACCGTCGCACGGAACTTCTTCTTTGACCTTCACTCTCGTTGGTGCTTGGTGGTCCAGATCTCGCACGGAACTTCTTCTTCGAGCTTCTGAGCTACTTGTAAGAGCTTGTGAGTTGTGACATTCGAACTCTGACACTCTGTTCTCAGAAGTCACGACACTCTCCCTTGGAACTTAGCTCTCACTCTTTCAGTCCTTCACACAATACCCTAATCTCGCAAATGGTAATCTCATTCCTTCACCTGTGATTGTGGGTCTGTTATTTAATTGTGATTTTCAGTATAGCCTACTACACCATAAACACAGATGGTTAATGCTTTTTGGGATATACTGAAGATTTTTACCTCTGTTTGGTCACTGAGAATAATAACGGGAAAGTAAAATCGTTCATGTAATGCTTTTATCCAACCCAATGAGGTCAAGGATAGTGTTATTAAGTTGACTATAGTGAATTCAAGGTTTTACATAGTGAGTGAGATTTCGAGAATCGGCTATTTTCATGGCAATTTTCCTACTTATACTCCGCGACCAAACAGAGCATATCTAGTCCTATGAGTCCATGACTTGCTTTGCTATGCATTAATTGTTTGTTGGCAAGCTTTTCATGTCTAGGATTATACCCTTGAGGGAATAATTGATGACATCTGTACTGTGGTACAATACCATTGAATTTGAAATTTGAATCAGTAAAGAATCTAGGTATTCCCCTTGACTAAAACAAAACAAAAACAAAAAGAAAATGAACATAACCCTTTTCTCTACAATTTCAACAAGAAAACTAGGAATTGCTAGAGATGAAGATGTTGAGGAAGAGATATGATACAGATATGGAATGGCAGGTACATATGGCAGTAATGGCACTTACTACGTTTAGAATAAAGAATAAATTATGAGATTTGGATCTACATAGGAAAAAACAATGAAGACTAGTTGGGTAACATGCTATCAATTGCATACATAGAGATTGCTTTCATGATCATGAAACCACCAATCCCCATATGCAAAAAATGTCATGCTTACACTCTATTCTGGTTCCTTATTTGCTTGTTTCAATTAGGAGTATTGGTGTGGGTCAAGAAAATGGCACAACTGTTTAGTTTAAAAGATTATTTTCATATCATTATGTTTGAAATGAAATACTTTGGCTTTTCTAGTAGGTTCCCTGGGTTTTCATAAAGCAGTTGCCCTTCTTAGACTATAATTTTTTTTTACTTTATGTGATTTCATCACTACAAAACAAGGGTATTTTGTAGCGATTCATTTGTAGCGGTTATCTAAAACTGCTACAAAGTTCAAAATTTGTAGTGGTTTCGACAAAAACCACAACAAATTTGTTGCATGGTAAATATTTGTAGCGGTTTTCGAAAAAAACCGTTACAAATACTGGCGCCATGTGGCGTGAAGCTGGTGCGACATTTGTGATGGTCAGAATTTGTAGCAGTTTCAGCTAAAAACCACTACAAATACTGGCGCTAGCTTGGTGCCATGTGGCACGAAGTTGGCGTGACATTTATGGTGGTCATTAAAACCCGCTACCAAAGTTGAACCGTCATGAAATTTGTAGTGGTTCTATAGAACCGCAACAAAATGAACGTGATTTTTGTAGCGGTTTTAAGAAAAACCGTTACAAAAGTCAAAAGGTCATGAAATTTAGAACCGCTACAAAGGTGCACACGAAATACGAGATGGCTTTACATTTTGTAGCAGTTTACGTAGCGGTTTTTTAAAAAACCGCTACTAATGACTGAGTTTTTGCCTATAAATACCCTCCTCCGTTTCATTTCAATGCTTCGCAAATTTTTATCTGTTAGAGCGAGTTCGAAGAATTTCTACAGTTCTGAGGCCCTGCTCGAATTCATTTACATCTACTACAGTCATGTTAGTTTTCATATTTTATTTCTTTACTCTATTTTCTTTTTAAATGTATTTATCAGTATATTTATTTGTTATTTATATTTATTTTATCTTTGTGAGTTGTAATTTTTGTATTTTATTATAATAATATGTTTATTCC
>JBAGKO010000014.1:19604929-19617844 GCA_037177275.1 Acacia concinna
TGTTGTACATGTTAATATAAAAATTTACGTTTAAAGTATTGTGGATAAAAATTATATAGGGTTTTAAAAGAAAAATAAAAAAAACTTTTTTTTTTAAAAAAAGACCTATTGTGGCGCTTTTTTGAAAAAGCGCCACAGGAAGTCATACTTTAACCTATTGTGGCGCTTTTTCAAGCAAGTGCCACAAAAGGTCTTTTTTCTTATACATTTTGTGGCGCTCTCTTGAACAAGCGCCACAGGAAGTGTGGAGACTTCTTGTGGCGCTTTCTCAAAAGAGCGCCACAAAATGTCTTTTTTTTTTTAAAAAAATAATTCTCTTTCTCACTTCCTGTGACTTTTTGAAACTCCACAAAAACCTATTGCGGCGTTGAGACTTGTGGCGTTTTTTAAGCTCCACAAATCTATAAAAAATAATCGCCACAAGATTAACTTTTTGTAGTAGTGAGGAAAAACACAAGTAAGCAATAACATGATATTAGAACAAGCATAATTTTCAAATAACAAAGGTTGATGATAACATGTAAAGACTTCTAAATGCCATGAATCTCAATTACTAATTATGATACAAGTTTAGTAACAACGTGAAAGATAGCGTACTTGATTTTCCATGAGACTTTAAGGAAATTACTCTCAAATTCCTTTAGAAAAGAGAACTAAGCACAAAAAATTAATCCTAAATTCATTCAAACTAATCATCAATAGCCGAAATCAAAGCACAACGAGCAACAAATACAAATTACAACATTACCATTAAAACATACACAGTAACATAAGCAGCTGGAATAGAGAAAAAACACTTAGAACATAGTCCAGAACTATACCACCGGATTTGCGTTCCAGAAATTAAAAAGCAAAGGCACCGCCAGAATTGTTCTGGCGAGCACAAAATATGAGAAGAGAACCAGATCAACCTACCCAAACGTAGATCAGACAACCTTGAGACTCAACGGCACCACCCTTTGACACTTCAGCTTCGAATGGAGTTTAAAGTTTAGCAAAGCACAAAATTGCCACCGCCGCTACCACCCACACCAAAGGAGACAACTACCTATTTTCTTGCCACTGTCAACTAGCAAGAAGTGAAATCCATACCACTTTTTGCTAACGCTCATTGAAATTGAGAAAGGCTAAAACTCGCTGACAGAGAGAGTAGACGAGGCTGATGATGGACAACCTTCTTCTGATGAGGATGCTAACCGAGAAGAGACAAGGAGATCTATGAGAGCTGTTTTTCGACAAAGATAAGAGTGGGAGGGAGTGTCCCTGGTGTTTCTTTAAGCTGGGAGAGAGGAGACGTTTTCACGAACGATAATAAGCCCATGCTAATGCTCTAATAAGCTACATGGTGTGGGCTTTTTTTCACTCATTAATTTAAATAAGTGATTTATTTGAATCGCCCTTGCCAAACAGCTGCTTTCATAAAGCCACTTTTTTTAGCTGCTTGTCACACTCTAGAATTTTCTAGAGAATTCTTGTACTTTCTTGAATTTACTTGATGTATATAGAATTGTATAGAGAATTCTCGAGAAGTCTAGAACAATATGGAAACGTATGGAGAATTCTGGAGAACTCTAGGATCTAGGAGAATTTCCATAAATATCTAGATATTTTGATAGAACTCTCTGGAGACTCAATCTTAACCATCCATCCCTGAACACGTGTCAACATCTCAGAACCTCAGGAGGGAGGTTGAGTTAGTATAAATAGGAGGTGCCATTTACATTCAAGGCATCCAAGAGTTCAAGTTCTATTGTAAAGCTCCCTTGTAAGTACTCTTGTAAAGTTCTATCTTCATATCAATACAAAGTTCTTTCCTTATGCATTCTTGAGTACTTTTAATACTCTCTTGAGTATTTGAGTGTGAGAAGGCTGACTTGGCTAGTTTCACGAGGGGCGACGAGAAGCTAAGTGTCGCACGAGTGCTTATACGAGACAGGTCCGTGACACCCCGCTTCTAATATGAAAGCTAGGGTGGGAACTTTTTTCAATTGGAGTGATCGCCTTTGCATCTCAAGATAGACAAATTTGATGATTATGCTGCTTCTGATCATGCTAATACACCAGCAAAATCTCAATCAATGTTATGACTACTTCATGTTCAACAATTACATCAAACCCAAAAAAAAACAAAGTAGAAAGTTTAAGTTTTTAAGGATTACTATACAGATAGTACATCGAAGGATGCGAGATGCTCCCATCAAACGGGAATAAAAAGGGGGCGGTGGGGACTAATGCTACCTTTGAGGAGCACCAGAAAGGATAGGATCAATTGTTGCCGAACCATTCCTTTTCAACGCAGGAATACTAAGAGATCGTTTTCTCAATTTGACTTTGCCGGGATGTAACCTCCTCTCACTATTTTCCATTAACAGAGAAGAATAAGAGCACAAGGACTCAGTTACTGGTTCACTTCTGGTTCTGAGGTAGAGACCATTGTTCTGACTATCCTCATTTTCCAGTACTCTAGTTCTATGGATCCAATGGCCTAGATTCTCTTTAGAAGCTTCATCATCGGCCGACCAATAGCCATTTTTCGGTATGTCTTGCATTGCCAAATCATCATACTCTTCATCAGACTTTGTAGATTCTTCATCTACTGAGCCTACCTGCACAGGAATGGAAAAGTAGAAATTACAACTATGCATTGGTTTTTAAACTACATTCTGTAGCTTAAACTTAGACTCAGTCCATTTGAGCATTTTCACAACTTCATGAGCTTGGAAAGGCGGCTGATCTCATTGCTACAACAAGATCAGCACGGATCAACACCAACGTCAGCTCATCTCCACACTACAAACTCAACACCATTAATAACATATGATCCAACCATCAGAATCCCCATGCAACAAAATTGCTGGCAATAATTATCGCAAAGCAATTTTGAGATTTGGAAACCATACTCCAGGGGTTAATTTCATTACATATACACAATTAAAATATTTTATAAAACTACAAGCTAATTCTACCTCATCATGGACTCGTGCGGCACCATCATCACTAAAATCCTCATCGCTGCCCACCTCAGGTGGATCATCAATCTCTTCATCACTGCCATGCACAGACTGCCCCTCCATAAGCTTAAAAAAAACACAAAATTTATCAGAATTAACATACAAAAGAATTCAGGGAATTACAATTTTTATATTCTTTTCCCGTTGACATTAAGCACATAATTTCATATCCAACTAAGATGTTAATTAAAGTGGTAATCAAGTTTACCTCCTTTGCAGGTCCATCAGAAAACCTTGGTGAGCTGCAGCAAGAGGACAGATATCTACTGCCAGTATCAGTCCCATCAGCCCTTGACTCATCAACACTTCCAGCACCACTAGTACCACCATCACTAGGCCATGCACTTATCCCGTACAAACCAAACTGAAGATTTACGGGTTCAGCTTTGCCAATCATTGAAGGTTCATACATTGGACAACATATTCCATGAACTAATCCATCACCCCATACAAGCTTCCCATCACTGTCAACGGAATTAACAGGCCAAACCTTTGCCACAGACCCATCAGTATTAACAAGGGCCATCAGATGCCTTGAAGAACCTTTTCTCTGGATCAACTGAAACATTCCTTTTGAGCTCAAAGAATTGGCAGCACATTGATTTCTATATTCCTCATCAACAACAGTGATAGTATTTCTAGTAGGATCATAGAGTAGTTCCCCAGCTTCACGCCTGCGAAGACAGCTGAAAACAGTGGCATGGATGGCTGCTACACTCTTGTCAACATTCGTGTTGTTTATTTTTGGAACTAAATGCTTGTCAGCACGCTTACAGAGGTAATCCTGGATTGTTCTGATGTTTCGGATATACTTTACATATCTATTTCTTGCTGGGTCCAGAGTCATATACTTTGCACGTACAGCAAATCGTTCCAAATGCTTGTCCTCATTTGTAATGTATATCATGAACGGTATAATTGAAGGATGTTTCCTCATTAGCCCCATCTGTTTCATAGTTTGTTACTGTTATTGTCAATTAAAATATATAACATATGATAATGTGCAATAGGAAAGGAGAAATAAAAAAGGACCCGATAAAATTTTTTTGACATACAACAAAGTTGAGGCTCAAGTGGACCCCCTCAACAACAACGGACTCTTTCCGTTCTTCCCAGGCAGTGATTAACCTATCAAGACTGTCAATCACCATCTCACTCTGTGCCTTAAATCCTTCAATAGCCATTTGCTTTTGATTTAGCAGTTCTGTGTTAGGAGGACCTACATCTGACATCAGACCATCAGATTTCCTAGAATTATCGCCCTCAGTTACTTCACCCTTGGGAAGTGAATGTGACACACCAGCCAACTTTTTGGCTTTCCTTCTAGCCTTTGCTTCAGCAACAGCAATGGGATCCAAGCACTCGCCTGCATGGTACGTTGAAGCCCATAACAAGGGATTTTCCTTCTCATTGACAAAACTTCTCATCATGTGCCTAATAGAGTCAGTTGACACCACTGTTGTGATTCCCAGCCTACTACCCTGAAATGAAGTTATAAACGGTACTTTAACTTCTTGAACCACAAGATCATGGGCTCAGTTTAAACATTATTATTAACTACAAGTTAAATATCCTACCACATAACAAGTAAAACTGGCACTACATATTTGTAATTGCTAAAAGACAACTACTTCTCAATGCATAGATACCAGCAATGCAGACAAAGTAGATTTGCCGCAGCCACTAGTGCCACATAACAGAATTGTTACAGATTCCTTCCGTTCTCGAACTCTGAAATTAAAAGAAGCATAGTTAACACTAACAGAAAAATCGGTGCCATGTACAGGATAGTATCCTCATCATCAATCACCATCATAAAATACAAACAAACCACAAATTGATATAAACATGGACACACTATTTCATGTTAAGGCGCAACAAATTGACAAAACAAAAATCCTTATGAAGCATGGACAAACACAGGATGCCTACCTGGAAACAGGATACAAAATGAACATTGTAACAAACATCTAAATAATACAGGTGGTTTTTGAAGTCTTGCCATACATGCATCCCAAATCCCTTTTCAAAAGAGTTGGTGCTATTGTGCTTCATAACTTACTTCCAAAACAACCTTGAAGGGAACTTCAATTGTCTAGATTTTAGGTGAGGTGAATAAACCCAAAAATGGAGACAGGAAGTATTAACAAAAGCATATTCTAGAAATGAGTTGGGAACCTTTTGACCAAGTAACCATCACAAAATCATCTAGATAATAATTTAAAAATTGTCCTAGTCTTCATTCCGCAAGTTTCTGGCAAGTTTATAACCCAGATTTAACATAAGTCAAACGCTTTTATTTAGAGTATGGAGATGTCAGATTCATATTAAGGATGGGACTGTGCATATTTTGGTGAGTCAAAAAAAATGCAGCCTATCTTGCAACATTGAACAATGGATATGCTGAACCATTAATTGGAGTTGCCAGGCATAGGTCTCCCTTTAATGGCTAGAAATGTCTCACTTAAATTCCAGACATGCATCCAAAGAAATTTAGAGCTGGATGAACCTAATGGAGTTTTAAATTCAACCGTCTAAATAAAGCCAGGTCATCAAACACCATCTACTTTTCCTGAGCAGATTATCATAACAAGCCAAAGTGGCTTAAGCATTTAAAACCCCTTAATACTAAGTATGGCAATAAATGACAGTCAGGCGGAAGTCCAGAAAATCACAGTTTACAACTGAAATGTTTATAGACGTCTTTAAATTCAGGTTACAACAAAAGGACCTAAAAATTTAACGTAGCACAGGCCAGTCTCTATCAATGTATCATGCTAACATAATTATTGTAGGAAAAATATATTCTTGCACAAGAATATGCCAGTCACTGTAGACTAGCTTTAAACATAAATTCTATTGCATCAAAGAAGCTGTAGCAACCAAAACTTTCCAATTCTCTTCAGGTTACTGCAGATCAAAATATTCCCCACAAAGGTAGTAATTGCTGTCATACCTGCATGCTAGAATCAGATCTGCTCTCTGGTTGGGTCCCACATACTTATACTCGGCCAGAGCTGCACAGACAATATCTAAAAAAGTTTCTCTGCGTACAATTGCAGTTGTGCGCCTTTTGTACATCTCATATAGTGCACTCTTAATTCTATTATCTTTACTGTAGAATGAGCTGTTCTGTACATCTGCTTTAGTAACAACACAGTGACCACCTTCTATCTCAAAATTTTCCTTAGCTGCATCAATTCCTGATGTCAGGATTCCTTCGGGCAGCAAAGTATCAGGAAAACTGTCACTCCTTGTGAGTTCAAACACCCTTTTACTGATCTGGTGATTGAAAAGCACATTTAGAAATCTTGTGCAAAAGGTCCAGAATGTGTCACATTCGCTAAAAATATGGCGTGAAACTGGCAATAAAAAAGACCAGACTACTCATCCATGTAAACTCTATCATACATTAAAAATAATCATGGAAGATCCAAGATAATGATTAGTTCAATCTTACAGTCGTGATAAAATCTTTAAAATAATCCCGAATCTCTAGGGCGTTGAACGCATTGAGCCAGGAAGAGCACAAAAATGGGAAGGCACAGAAACAGATCTCAGTCAGGTAACACAACAAAAAATTACACTATTTGGGGTAAATTAACCACTGGTCTAATTCTGAACAATTACAAGATACAAAAAGTCTAAAATCAACGGCCCTCAAACGTAGTACAAATCTCAAGATCTCGTTCTAATGAATGAGGAGATCATCAAAGTGCCATAAACAAAAATGATTGAAATACAATGAAAGACAGTGCGACATACTAAACTTCACAGCATCAACCAGCAAAGAAACGGATAGAGATGTGGATAAATGAGTTTTTTTCCTCCATTTGTTAACTAAACCGTTAATTAGAATTGAAAGAAGACATACCTTAAAGGCATGCCGTGCTCTACATCCCATAAGCTGCAAAGTGCTCTGCAGAACAGGGCGTGTATACCGGAATGACTCCTTGCCCTTCTCTTTCTGCTCATCCTCGTCAACCACCACAATATACAGCACTTTCCCAACCACCTCAGCCATCCCTGCACATTCGTATGGCAAAAGCATTCAGAGAAGGATCACGCTCACGATAACATTAATGAAAAACCAGCGCCAACTTCCACCACCGGGAAAAGACACGGACTGATATAAGAAGGAAAAGAACAAAAATTAAAATGCGCGACAATTATGCGTCGTGGGCCCAATGAAAACACGTTTTAAAAAGAATCCAGGGAAAACTTACAAAGGACGGTGAAGGAAAAAATGGAAAATCTGAGAACACGGACACTTCACTGAAATGTGGTGTTCTGGAGGCGGCAAATGAACAGAAACAATGGGACCAGAAAAAGAATTAAGGACTCAGCAATTAAAACGCGAACGGGGAGATCAAGCAGATTCCAATGAATACAGGAAAACGCCGAGAAACGAACCACGTGAGAAGATCAGAGAGGAGACACTAAGATTTGTACAGCTTTATGATCCACCATTTGTAAGTTATGAGAAGCGATCTCAGCATTCTGCTGATCTACCTGGGTTCATCCAGTTTTCACTCCCCACGTATAATATTTTCCAGGGAAATGACGGATTTCGCCTTTGGACTGTGCAATAATTTCAATGCCGCGGAAGGTCGCGCCAAATGCTAGCAAATGGAACCCTAGGATACAGGATTAATTAGTCATTAGATAATAGATAGGCCTAGTGGTAGAATCGTCGTGGGTCCGCTCCAACTCACACGGGATCAGAGTGGTAGATTCTGTCATTAAAGGGAAACTGAGGGGTCCTTGTGTGTATTGAACGCCCAGTTGAATGAGGTTTTTTATTTATATTTTTTAACGGTGACTTAAGTCCTTCTAAAATTACGTGACATCTAAAATGGATATGCGAAAATAAAGTGTACATAAATAAAAAATGGTCAGTTTGATGAAACATCACTTGAATGGACTAAATCAATTTAATAAAAAAAAATATATGTGTTCAACTTTCAACTCATTTCTAGTTTTCCTATGTATATAATAAGTACCTACCGTGCATAATAATTGAGATCAATCTTAAGATATTCTTTTGGGTTAAAGTGTAAAATTGTCTTGAAAATTTTTAGTTATGAGTAATTTTGTTTTAAAAGTTTTTTAGGAGATAATTTGATTATGAAAGTTTTAAAAATTAAGCAATTTTGAAATTAATTGGCCAAATATACAAAGTTAGAAATCGGCATGTTATTTGTGTTACTTTTAAGATGTAGATTTATTTCAGAAGTTCATTTATCATCTTTTTTTTTCTTCTTAAAGTTAGATTTAAAACATTTAAAATAAATTTACACTTTAAAAAATAATATAGATGGTATGTGGACTTTCAACTTAATATATTTATTTTAAGTAATAGTTAAAATTAATTAAGATAGTGGTTAGAAACAAAATTGTTCCTTTTTAAAAAATTTCTTGGAGCAAATTGCCCTAAAGAATTTAGAACAAAATTTATCTAAAAAATAAAAACTTCCTGGGAGTTTGCCCTTTAACCCCTTTTTTCAGCAATACTGAGATATTAAAATTATATATTCATAATATTGTAAAGAATAAAATTAAATAATTAAAATAAAAGGGGGAAGATAAGGATAAAACGGTGATTTGAGATTCGACAGTCCCCTCTGATATGTTATTGTTTCTATATTATTGTTGTGTTTTAAGTTTGTGGCAATTTTAATTTTGGTTTTTTAAATTTAAAATAGGTGGTTTTGATGTATTAAATCTGTTTTATTTAAAATAATTAGTCCTTAAAATTTATGATTTGGTCTTCTCTTTGGCGATGTTAATATATTTGACATGTTTATAACACTGTTAAAATAGTTTATGTGGCATACTCCTTCTGTTTTTATTTATAAAATCTTTTTAGAGAATTTTAAGAAAAATAATTACATTACTTTAAGACATTAAAATTTGTCGTTTTTCTTTAAATTATGTTGTTTGACTTATGAACTACTATATAATATTATAAAACACGACATATGATATTATTAAGTAATATGATTATATTTCTTAGGATTTTCTTCAGATTCTCTAAAAGAGTCTTATAAATAGGAACATATTGAGTATTTATTAAAACAACTAGCTGACTTAACAAATAACATTATTTTGGTTATATAAACTGAATATTCAATTTAATAAGAAAATATGAGGGCAAAATCCTTTGCCATTTAATAATAATTAATCAGAATAATATCATTTATAATGTCAATTACTCTAATAAACATACCACATAAACTATTTTAATGATGTTATTGTCACTTCAAAACGAATTAACATAGTCAAAGATAAGTTTAAGGCATTTTTCTAATTTTAAGAACTAATTAACAGTTATAAATGGGATAAATTAAGAGACCAAAACTACAAATTTTAAATTTAAAGAATTAAATTAAAATTGGACGCAAGAATCACAAAATGCTATATTCACCTTATTATAAATATTATCATATGAGAAGACGTGTCTAATTTTGAAGGGTATGACGAAAATAGAGTGAATGGCTGGAGGCTTTTTTATTAATATGCCGAGTTTGAACGATCAAGTTAAGACTTCATTCCTGGCGTTCAATAGCGACTTTTCCTCTTACATATAATTGCTTTTATTTTATTAATTGCATTGTTTATTTTAATTATTAATAGTAAAATATTACTGGTATATATCATATATGTAAAAAAAAGTACTCGTACAACACTCCTCGGCTCATATTTAGACTTTTTCTCTTTTCATAAAAGTCAAGGTCCATACATAAGGTGGATCAAGTGCTGACTGGCTCAAGCCAAACCCTTCATGACCTCAATAAACGGTGGTAAATGCGCTTGCATTGATTTTTATTTTAAGCTAAGATTTGTTTGTATTGGCTTTTTTCTATGAATTTTTTTTGGAAAAAAGATAAATAAATACCCTATAAATATTAAAAATCTTAAAAGATAATTCAAATTTAATAAATGACAAATGATGAACAGAAAATTGGTTAGTTTTAATCATTCTCTATTAAGTTTTAGTCATTCTCTATTAATTTTTAATCATTCTCTGTTGAGTTTTAGTCAGAACCCTTCATTTGTTATTTACCAAATTTGAGTCATCTTTCAAGATTTTTAACATTTAGATGGTATTTATTTATCTTTTTCCCAAGTTTTCTCCCCCTTTTTGTACTGACTTGGATAATGAATCTTAGAAACATTCTATATAAATATTAAATGAAATTCTAAAACCCCAAAAGACTGCTAAATTGTGAAAATTATATTTTGATCTTAGGGGTGGAATATAAGTTTTTGAATTTGGTTGATGTGACACTTGACATTGACACTCAGAGAGACGGAGGAGGGAGGGAGACGTTGAGAGAGGGAGGGAGACGTTGAGAGAGGGAGAGGGAGAGAAAGTGATCAAGTCAAACTTATTAGTCCTGTTATGAGTTTTGTTATTTACGTTATGAGTTCAATTATTTTTTATACCGATTATGTCAAAATACTTCCATCAACTTAAAATACAAACTCAGGACGAGCTTGTTAATGAGTTTTGATATTTACGTTACGAGTCTAATTATTTTCACTATCAATTATGTCAAAACACACAACGTCTTGAATTTACATTATAAGCTAGATGAATACAATGAGTGCTTGTATGTTTTGATATAATCAGTAGTGGAAATAACTAAACTCGTAACGGAAATACCAAAACTTATAATGAGATTAGCAAGTTTTTCCTGAGTTTGCATTTTAAATCAGTTAATGTGTTTTAACATAATCGATAGTGAAAATAACTAGACTTGTAACGTAAATAACAAAACTCGTAACATGATTAATAAGGTCACCGCCTTTCTCCCTCCCCCTCTCCTCTGTTAGCGTCTCCCTCCCTCCTCTGTCTCTCTGCGTCACATGTCGCGTCGCATTCCTCCCCTAAGGTTAAAGTGTCCTATTAAAACTTCAGCAGCCTTTTAAGAGGTTTTAGAAATTCATGTTGTATTTATATAAATTTTTCCCATGAATCCTTATGACCGTCTATTTGTTTTTATTACTAGTATTATTTTATCCCTTATTTTCGTACCCACGTGCGTGCTACCCCAAACTAACTACTCCCTATTATTTAATTATAAAGTCTGATTCACTTTATAGAATATATTAATCATAGTATGTGTTGCTTATTATTAAATTATATATAAATTTATAAATCAAGCTAATTAATTTTAAAAAAATATAACTATAAATACTTTAAAATAATTTATTTAATTTCTTTAATTTGTTTAAAAAAGTCAACTATACCCTTATATTTAAGAATGGAGTTAATATAATCATAACTTTAAGGCTTTCTATTATTTACAGTTCTATTATAATTTTATTTCTCTAATCTTAACCCTTAATTCAATCTATGGCTTAAAAGTAGCCCCGTCCACCCACTTTCTAAAATTATGGAGACTTGCTGAAATAAAGGAACATTTTTATTTTTAACTTAACTATCATTTCAACCAATTTATAATAAAACACTATGTAATAGGATTTATCTAACAAATCAAAACCAATTTATGAAAAAATATTATGAAAGCCTAAATAAAATAAAAGATTATTTGTTAAAATCATGGAGACTTCATAAAATAAAGAGAGAATTGCATATAGGTCCTAAATAAAATAAATAATATCAGAAAATTCCCTATTGACAGGTGAAGAGCTTCCAATTGACAAGTGAAGAGCTGCTATGAGACTTGTTAGATAATTAATTCTCTTATTTGGGATCTATATACAATTTTCCCTAAACTAAATCACATTTTGTTATATTTATATATATATATAAGTGGCAAGCATTACACTTGAAAGTTGGCCGTCGGCGTGAACTATACATAAAGTGAAGAAAAACAAAATTGCATCAATGTCAGTTTAAATCAGCAAATATTATATCTGAACACGGAACAGGAAAAAGATCCAGAATTACAAATAGTTTTATTTCCATGGGAAACGTGACGTTGAAATAAAATTCAAATTCTGAAAGCCAGTAAGCTCTTCGCAAAAGCATTCCCTTCCCTAATATTATTTTCACTTTTTTTTTGCGTGTTGGATGAGAAAATGAGCAAACAGATCTTTTATGATAAAATCACTTACATAATATTTTATTATGATCTGTTCAAATGATTTTTTTTATAATAACTTAGTTTCCGTAATTTTATCAATATCCCATGATTTCGATTTGAGAAATAATTCTATAGAAATTAACTTGTTTTATCATCTCTATTATATTTTGATATACAAAAATTTCATTTATTTTATCAAGTATCTATAATTTTAGCAAGTGATCTTTTATTTTATTTTTGCTTACATAATTATTTTTCATAATTGTGTCGTTTTATTATCTTTGTTACATTTTGGTATAAAAAAATAGCATTTATTTTATGAAGTCTTCATGACTTTAACAAGTGATCTTTTATTTTATTTTGGCTTACATAATCTTTTTTCATAAGCGTGTTCCGATTTGTTTTATCATCTTTATTATATTTTGATGTAAAAGATGTGATTTATTTTATGAATTTTGCATGATCTTTTAGATAAATCTAATCACGTAATTTTTTATTATAAATTGTTTAAATGATCGTTAATTTAAAAATGAAAAATTTTCCTTTATTTTAATAAGTGTCCATAATTTTAGGAAGCGGGTGGATGTGAGGGTCATGGCTATAGATTGAACTAAGGGCTAAGATTAGGAGAATAGAATGATAATAAAATGATAAAAAAAAGGAGGTTGTTATGAAAATAAAGGATTTATGAGACAAGAGAGTAAGAGATTGTAGAAGGGAAGAGAGAAAGTAGAGCAATTTTCTCATTCAAGTTGTATATTACAATGGAGGGGGGAGGCTTCTATTTATAGAAAAACTTCAAGCTTCTTGGAGAAGTTAACTAAACTTCTTGGAGAAGTTAAGTGGCT
>JBAGKO010000014.1:19617944-19629281 GCA_037177275.1 Acacia concinna
AGAAGTCAATTCCTTGGCTTAGAGAAGAAGCTATTTGTGAGATAATGGACATCCACATAATTAATATTCATAACAGAGGTGTCCCACACTAAACTTCAAGGTGATTGATTTTTTTTTCTTTTTAACAATGTTATGCAATAAGGACAATTTAAAAATCAAGAAAGTTTTGGGAAGATAATCTTTTTTGATGCGGAGCACTCTTGTCATTATCTCAAAAATTAAAAAGGTGAACAATATTATGAACAGGCTACCTGAAACGTAACCCTCAAAATTATTTATAAAAACATGTCGTTGGGAGAGGCCACCCTCGTTGACCTTGACTTAATTTGTGAATGTGGATGGCGTGGTTTTGTTGTAAACTTGTAATTGAAACCAAGAGGTTTTTTTTTTTTTGGGAGTTCTCTTTTTGGAAGGCGAGGGTTTGGTGATGTGCACTTTGAATATCTTTCAAATTTCCCACCTTTGGTTTATTAAAACGCACAGATTCAAAGCCGCGGCCACCAAATATTCTCAAAACCCAGGACGGCACGTCGTTTACAGGTGTAAAGTAGTAGTATTGAGCATTCTGGTGTAATATCCCAATTCCCACTTATGCTAGGCACCTTCATGCACTCTTTTTTTTTCCCCCTTTACACGTCTTAATTATATTTATAGCATATCCAATATCCTAAACCACAAATAAGACTAGAGTGCTAACTTTAATAAAACAATAGTATCACAAGCGAGATACAACATTAGATGAACCATAAATAAGATTAAGGTACGGACTCATTGAATATTGTTTGCTTAAAGATTTACTTTGCGTGACTTATTATATGGATTCTTATTAACACAATTTATATATGTGGATATATATATATATATATATATAGCAGAGAGAGAGAGAGAGAGAGAGAGCAATTGATGGCAAAAATCAAAAGGCAGAGTATATGGCGATGCTTACATTATTGGCTGTAGGCAGCCCCTCTCTTTACGCAGGCGCGGGGGGAGAGAGAGAGAGAGAGAGAGAGAGAGAGAGAGGTTGATGAGGCATGAAAGAATATTGGTGACGAAACTTAATAATAAATTAATGGCCTCAAATGGACGGACCTCAAACTTTGACATTACTAGCATCCACTCCAATATTTATTTATTTATTTTTGTTTTGCCTTTTGCATCAACTCGATCGCCAAAATGAGAAAAATCAAAGGTCACGCCACAAAATTGGCGCCTGCAACGAATTTATTCCCCATTCTTCAATTCTATCCCTCTTCCATTTCTTTTTTAAATAGTCAATTCGGTAAAGAGCTGAATAATATTATTCTAACCCTCTAACCACTTATTTCAAATATTATTGAGTGATATTTTATTTATAAGTATTTTTTATAAGCACGCTTTAAACTTAAAAAAATATGTTATAACTTTAGAGAGTTTAGGACCCAACTCATTTAAATTCTTGTTTTTAATACTCGATAAACAAAAAAGTATTTTTTTAAGCATTTGTTTGTAAATAAAGATAAACTTCTCTATTACGTTTACCTCGTAAATTATAAAAACACCTTTGAAACGTAAAAATAAACATGCTATTATATGTAAGAAGTTAGACTATAAGAATATAAGGAGTAACTGCTTTTAAATTAAATGGCTACTCTAATATTTAAAATAAGCATTTTCGTGGTCCAATCATCTTTGCAATAGCATCTTAGACCAGCTTGCGATTCAAACACTTTTAGTAAACGCATCAATTTTTGTGTGTACGATTTAAAATTAAATATGATTATTTTTATCATAAGAGTTATTTATAGAAGTGTTTTATAAGTAAATATATACAGATGCTTGAATTAGTTTGAGTTTATTTGATATAAAAGGAAAACAAAAGAACAAACACTACCTACGATAGATCTAGTGTATGAATTAGCTTTTAATAATAGCTCATACACTTTATGAAGGAAATATATAAGAGAAATTTTGTTTTCACCTACTGAAATAGTTTAAAAAAAAGAGTGTCTTTATTTTTTTTTTAACAAACACCCCTTAGTTTCACAGACATTTACATTATTTAATCCAAGAGAGGGGCGAAGATAGATAATATAGTAGGGTATTATTTCATAAATATCTCACACTATGATATTTTAATATGACTAAATCCAACTATCCAAGTGATAATTGATTGAAGCAGGAGTTGGTTTTTAAAAATAAAAGATGTGCAGTCATATCAATATATCATTGCTTTCTTGACCCCATAGGCATAGCCCTAAAAAATTAAGAAATTCGTTCTATTAAGAATATAAAGTTTTTTATTCCTTTATTCCCCCACCCCTACATCGTCCTATTAATTTTTGAAGTTTTTTTTTTTTTACCTCTGTCTTCCATTTTATTTCCCAAGGGAAGAAGCTGAATCCTATACTGACCCCACCGTTCCCTTGTATCCAGAGATATCTGTGGTACTTATATGCAAAAAGCCTAAAATTTAGGACGCAAGTAATTAAAAAATTTTAGAAAAATATATTTAAAATAGAAAAAAGATAAATCAAAATAATAAAATCGAAAATTTTAAATAAATCTATTTCTACTTTTTTTTTCTGTAATTACGAAAGTACCATTAGATTTTTAACAACACGAGTATCTTAATTTAGAATAAGAGTATCTCAATTAACAATACCAAAAGCATCTGGTACTGCTTATTTTCGCTGTGAATTGTTTGTATTAGTGTTGTTAATTGAGATACGCTTATTGTAAATTAAGATACCCATATTGTTAAAAATTTAGTGACACTTTCATAATTATTAAAAAAGAAGTATAAATGGATTGATCTGAGATTTTTGATTTTGTTGTTTTTATTTATCTTTTTTCTATTTTAAATGTCTTTTTTTAAATTTTTTTTAATTTAATTAGTAATAATTACATGTGATGTGGCCTGGAATTATCATTCTCCTAGAAAATATGGCACACGTGGGAGAGAGGCGAGCGTTGCAGAGGCATAGTGATGGGGTCGATACTCGATGGAGTGGGGCTATCAATTGAAAGCACCGAACAGATGAAACAATGTCGTTAGTAGTACACGTGTTCCTTTCACAAACTAGGATGTTGACAGCCCATATCGGAGCTTGTGGGCACTCGACTCCCTTCTCTACCACATTATTTAGATGGAAAGAAAAGTGGGGAGAAGAAAAAAAATATATTAAATTTAAAAATTTTAATAAATAACAAAATACTTAAAATTTTCTTCTCTAATTTTTTTCACTCCTAATTTTCTCTTTATCTAAACATGGGGTAAATGTTTGAATGGGGAGAAAAGTAGAGAGAAAGTTGGAGAAAATGAATACTAGATTTAACAACTTCCATAAATGGTAAAAAAGCTTATTATTTTTGAAAGTTTTCTTCCCTAATTTTTCTTTCATTCAAATATGGGGTAAGAACTATATACTTATATTAACTTTTTTATATCAATTTTGTCAGGTTTTCTAATCACATGTGACCATGTGTCATATTTATTGTATTTAAATATATAATTAAATGATAATAATTTAAATATAAAACACATGGTCACATGCGATTAGAGAACTTGGCGAAATTAATATAAAGAACTTAATCTAAATATTTTCCAATATCTAATCCTAATTCCAATTCCAATATCAATTCCATCGTTTCTAAAATTTATGTACATACATATAAGCTCAGCAACAATTTTAATACAAACGATGGGTTAATATAATTTTTAGTTCATAAAATTTAACTCAATTTTAGTTTTACTCCCTCAAATTTAAGACTGGTAGTTTTGATCCTTCAAGTTTACTCTATTTATAACATTTAATCCTGAAGTTTAAAAAAAAAATTTGGTCATGCCTCTAACGGCAATAACTCATACGATATGATACTAATACCATTAAAGTAGTATACATGTGGCACGTTTATTATGATAATGGCATGTTAGATGACATTATTTTAGTTAATTATAGTGACACGACAAAAGACTGGGTTCTCTTCTTTTCTTTTTAAATTAAATGTTCAGCTTATAATTAACCAAGATAATCATTGGTTATGCCAAATGTCCTAATAAGCGTGTTATATAAGCTACTCTAATTGTGTTAGTGCCACATTAGATGAATTAATACTGTCAAATCCAGTATCGAGTTCTTTTCAAAATTTAGGGTCTAACTGTTATAAACATAGTAAGTCTGAAAGATCAAAACTGCATGTTTCAAACTTAAGAGACCAAAACCAAAATTTGGTCAAAATTACAGGACCAAAGACTATATTAACCCAACAATCATCAATTTTCACTATGCTAATTAAAACCCGTTGCCCATAAGTAATGCAATATAAAGTGAGATTTTAGTAATTAATACTCCATCTCTTCCTTAATACCCCCTCTTGTCCTAATTATAAAGGCATTTTAGAGAATTATAGGAAAATTCTAAGAAATCTAATTACATTACTTAAGATATTAAAATTTGTCGTTTTTCTTCAAATTATATTGTTTGACTTATTAGCTAATATATAATGTAATAAAACACAATATATAATATGATTAAATAATGTAATTAGCTTTCTTAAAATTTTCCTAAGATTCTCTAAAAGGCCTTTATAATTAGAACCGGAAGGAGTACATATTTAGAGAGTTCATCTTAATCTAAATATAAGACTTTTATCAAGTTTTTTTAAAAAATTTACCCATATTTTGAAAAATACATATCATACTAACTATTTTACTTAATCTAATTGAAATAAGTAAATATATCTCCTATTAAAGACTAAAGGAGAACATTAAAATAAAAAAAAGATGCTGCTTCACGCTCGAAGATGAGAGATGTCAAATGCAAGTGTATTCAATTTGAAGTGAGCGAAACAAACACAAGTAGAAGGACATGTAAAATTCATTCCTTTAAAATTTGATAGTGAGAATGAACAAATCTGACCGCAAAAGCCTCTTATACATTATGAGAGAAATAAACTCTATTTCTTTCTTTGCGGCATCCTTCAAGCATATGGCACTAGCAAGCATGCTCATGCAATTTAATAAAGTTTAGGGATGACACACAAGTATCATTGCATATGCAATTTGCATGTGTTGCAAACGATTTTTTCTAGATGCTAAAATTAAAATATTCATATGGAATATAATATTTGAGGTAATCAAGACAACCAACGCAATGAGTACATCAAATAAGATGATACATTGCCACCCAGTGACCCTGCCATAATCAATGTATTGAAACAATCAATCAATTGAGTGCAAGTTGTTCTTAACCGAAGCTCTGTCGGGAAGCAAAAGAGATTATTGAAATCACATCTCGTTCTGCGGAGATGCAGGCATATAAATTCAATTCATAATCAATATCTTGACCCCAGCATCATGTGCAATATGTACACTAAATATTGAAAATTAGTTTATTAATCAGTTACCATTGAGACAGAAAGTGCAAAATTGTAATGAGAATCAGATTGGTAGAAAACTAATTAATGAACGTGACCTACAGATACAACAATACCACATAAAGCATTGTGCATCTCTAAGAATGTTGTCTTTATCTCCACCCTCAAATGTAGGACGAGTCCGACACTAACTACTAACTTGTGAGGTTGAAAAGCCCATAAAATGCCATAAATCATATATACCTTGGCCATTGATATCAATCTTGTTCTTGAGGTTGGAAAACTAAAATGTCAACAATCTTATACAAGTGAAATCGCTTCCACCGGAGGATAGCCTTCAGGAAAAAGTTATACATGTTTCACAACATCACCAATGAATTTAATAAGAATCACAGCAACAACTGTTTTTCCCACTCTACTTATGATCATCGAGAGCTATTAAGGATTGGTGCCAGGAAAATGCATATTTTATTTCAGCTTAGTCTTAATAGGATGGAGTCCTAGCTTAGCCCCACCAGAGGCCATGCTTTTGGCGAAAGGAAAATTTGAGAATATTAACACCAACAGCTTTGACATTCTTTAATTTAATAGCTAATGAAGCATTGCATGCTATTGCTGATATGCATGCATCCTAACCTCCTTCAGGATATATTGAGTTGTAGTGTACTTCTGCCCAGAAGCTCAAACATATTACTGCACAATAAACAATAAATAATAAACAATAACAATTAAAACTAACATTAAATTGGTCTTATTTTCCTTCTGCAGGTTAATTACTAACACAAAAATGGTGATTTTCCCAATAAAAAGCAGAAGAAAAAGGGTTGAAAGGTTCTTTGTCTTTTTTGGCCCCTTGCTGTTATAATTCCTTCTGCATGAATGAGGTAGCTGACTTCATTCCAACAGAAAAAATTACTGAAATATAATTGTTCGGTGTAGTTGAAGGCAGAAACTTAAAGTATAGTATATTGAATGAAGTTAAAATCCAGATAAATTTTTCTTCCTCTTGCATGGAATCTATGAAATGAGTCACGATGTTCATTGCTTATAAATAGTGTCCCTTGAAATAGATTTTGTAGATTATATTGATGTTGATGTTGGTTCTAGCACAGTTACACTTTCAAGGTTTTGATGTATTCTGAGTTTTTTGGGAAAATGGCCACTAATTTACGAGGTTAGCAGAGAAGCGTGCATTGTACTTCGAGAACATCATGACATTATCAAAGTAGCATGATAATACCTCGCTTTGACCTTTCAAAATTTGGAATAATCTCAATGTAGCAAGTATCCTTGAAAGATGTGATGACAAATATTTTAACTCCATACTGCAATACATAATAGAAGAATTTAGATAGAAAAATATGCATCAGAGGCATTCATTAACTACCATGTAAATTAGAATATCTTAGAACATGTGTTGAAATGTAGTTTCCAAGTGTCAAATACTGTCACGTCATGTTCATTGTGAGTATATAACATTTGCTGGGCACAAATGCGGCACCTTTTTAGTTATCCAACTTCATAGCAAGAACAAATCAATTATATAATATATTTGAAATCATATAATTAAAAGCAGATATATAGTTCAGTTGTAGTAGCATACAGAATCTGCGGCAGCCTGCAAAGTCACATGGTCCCCCCACTCACCATTCCTGATCCCAGTAGCAACATAGTTGAAATAGGTAACCAATACTTTAAGCAAAAGCTAAATGAATTAAGTTGGAAGCAGAAGAAGATTACTTGGCCATTTTCTCCAAATAGTCTGCATAAGCCATTGGAACATATCCCTCGTATATATCTGGGTATGACTTCAGCTGATTTGCAAAAACGTACCAGTTATAAATCACCCAAAAAGAGAAGATCCAAAACAACTATGTCTCGCTCAAATCTAATCAATCATATCATTTAGAACTTTGCAGAAGATAGTCAGACAACCTGATTTACTACTTGTTCTCTCACAAAATTATGGTGCTCAGGCGTTTGGTAGATTTGATCTGATAGAGCACGAAACTATAAAAATTACAAATTTAACATGTAAGATAAAGATCAGCTCTTCAAATAGGATGTCATAACTTATGTAATTGTATTAATGTACTGATACAGGCAACTTTAATTACCATGGCCAATCCCATGGTCACAGCAAGACCATAAAGAATACAACTATTTGCTCATTTATCAAGTAAAAACGACTTTACCAAGTAATCGTTGAAAATTTTATGACTTTTGATGGGCATGCTCAAGAGGAAAAGAAAAAACCTGACAGTTCCCATCTCCTTCAACTTTGGACTCGACCAACTCATATAGCTGCAGCCTGTGAACAAAAATTATAGAAAGCCGTAAGCATATGAAGTATAAGTTAACTGTAGGCATCCGATCAATAACTATGAATAAAAGTTACCCCATTGTAAGAGAAATTAAAAATAAAAAAGGTAGAAGAAAAATATAACACATTACTGACGAGCATTACCTGTGCAATAGCCTTTGATGATCTAAAGTTGCTTCATCAATCGAAGGTATTTCTCCGTTGATCCTAGGGACATGCTGTGTCAAGGATTATATACATAATACATTGTTAGAAATAACGTAGAAGATATATTATTGAGAATTCATTAGACATATCACAGTAACTAAAAACTGTTAGACAACTTCGGCCATGATGCTGGCTGAAGAAAACATGAACGCAGCTACAAACCTTAGAGCATAACCATCAACAAATTCAGAATTTAAGTAATACATGAAAAATTTCATTTGTCATCCAATGTCAGGGGAAGCCAATTGATTAAGTTATTAATAAGAGGAAATAAGTCGTCATATGTTCATTATCACCAGGAAAAACAAAATAGAAAAGTTACAAAAACATATCAATGGCACTTGAGGTTGAGAAGCCTGACTTACCGGAATTGGAACCATTTGATTCAGTCTTTTTCCCACTTCTCCATCAAGAGCATATTCATCAATCTGCTCCAATGAATAAAACCATTGATCTCCACAATATGAGTTCTCCCGATAGCTAGAACATGAACTAGAAGGTTCCATATCATCTGCCTCCTCATGATCGTTTTTCTGTTCTACAAATTTTAAACACATCAAACATAAGCCAATTAATAGTGTGGACTGTAGAAGACCTAGCAGCTTAAAAGGAAATGATAATGACATTCTTAAATGTAAAACATACCCGGGAAATAGCTATCCGTTGGATGTATAAGCCACTCTTGCTGGGAATTGGATGGCAGCATATTTTCTGACCAATCATGTGAAGATTCAGAGGTTTCAGTCACTGCAAATTGTGAAAATTGTTGCTGAAGAGCATGCACCATTACTTCATCATTTTCTATGTTGGTAAAATCATTATTATAATCCTCTTCCCTAAAATAATGCCCATGATAACAATCTGCATTATCTTGAGTAACAGAACCACAATATCTGCAATTAGAATATGGACCAGCATCAAATAGCTGCTGGCCCCATCGAACAATGTCTGGATCTTGTTCATAGGAAATCATCTCAACAACTCATCTTCTCCAACTAGCCATAGTCAATTTCAAGACAATAATGGCTGATGGATGTTATAAAAATTTATCTCAGAAGAGAAATTAGTTTTGAGTAACTGTCACTCCTGCAAAACAATAATCAAGCATAAATTATTTCACACGTCAATTGCCAGAGGGTTTACTATGAAGAGACTAACCCATATATCAAGAATAATAGTACTTAATGCAAATGTCGTATTCATTTTTAATGGTCTGAAAAAAAAAATGAAATCAACTTATACCGGCTACTCTGCTGAACGACTTGTTTCCACAATCAGAAATACTTAAACCTTAATTTAAATTCTAACAGAAGTTTCTATTCATAATATTTTACATAAAAAACACGCCAAAAGCTCACTTTGAAGTTGAGGAAAAAAAGACTTCTGCTTCTTTATTAGCTATCATTAGTTTTATTGTATTAATTAGATTTTCAAACTGGAAATCAGGATTTATGATTGCTCCATTGTCCGCCATGACACTTCAGTGAAAACTGAAAAGTATGGAGATATTGACTCCGTCAAGAATTTATCAGCTGAAATGCAGGCTTCACGCCTCGGGAGCTAGTGTATAGTGGCATGCATGGTAATATAGGCGCATGCTTGTATGTTTTAGGCACTCAAAAGCAACTTGCAGCTAGTGAAGTTCAAAATAAACAAGAAGAAAGTTTCCCAAATTGTCTTACAGAACAGGTGATCACGTCTATTGTACTGAACATTCATGTAGCAATTCAGTGAAGGCAAAATGAGCTAAGTAATTCATGAAATCCCGAGTCTAATTACACGATAAATACACTAAATGCAACGGAGACCCAGTACGGTCTAAAATAAATTCCTAGCACAAAATTCGCTTCAAGTTACTTCCAATGTACAAACTGAAGGAGGGACAGGTGAGGAAATAAACAAAACTAAGAAAGAAATGGAAGTGGAAAGACAGAAATTTGAAGCCTACACATTATTAGGCGACGATTAAATTAGTTCCACAAATGTGGTGGTTTTATCAGGCATTCCTTGCTATGAGAAATTAAAGGAATGCTTAAAACAGAGAGTTAAAGGCATATTCTTGCAATGCCCGATTCATAACTTCTCTCGAGTTTACTTCCTCAACAGCTGAATAGCGGATCAAGCGTTAACAAGAAGTCGTTCAATCCGATCAAACTTCAAGTAGAAAACAGCATGAAAGAATAATAAGTAATGAAGATGATCCAATCAATCGAAATAAACAAGAATGAATAAGAAGAAATGAACCGCAGAGATGCATTGTGACATTCACCTTCAGATCAATCCGATAACGGCGCATAAATCTGTTCGCAGATGGAGATGATCCAAAAGAAACAACAAAGGAGGTCCGAATCGGAATGATGGATCAATAACTAAACAAATTCAAAAGAATGAGAAGAGTATGGCATTGGCATTGATTTGATATAGTGGCAGTACAATGCAAATTATTGAAATCGGGAACGACGCCAGATGGGGGGATGAGGAAATGGGGGAAACAAGAGAATCTTTGTAAAAGGAGGGCTTCAGGTTCAGAGAAAAGGCTGAAATGGTAAGTGACGGGTTTTGCTCAGTATTTCAGACGCGAATCTTTGGAGTGGAGAAACTGTGGCTGATGCTGAGAGAGAGAGAGAGAGTGGGATTTATTTTATTTAGGGCTTGTTTGGTTGAATTTATTTTAATCAAATAAAATTTTATATACAAAATACGAGAAATGTCACTTTCATATACTTATTTTGTATTTCGTAAATAAGATCTTATTATCTCAAATAAGTTATTCTAAAATGATTGATAATTGGGTTGTCAATATTAAAGCGAATCTAGGAAAAATGCCATGTCATTTTGCAGCATTGGGAAACGAATTCATCTGAAATGGCGCCAAAAACTGAAAATGTTAAGTGGTCCCAATGTAATATTCATTTTTCTGTCGGGTCAATTGTGGGAATGATTTTATTCATGGAGAAGCGTTGATTGATGGAATGTGTTAACATAAAACTAACATTCAATCATTCAATGACACTTGCAAATCGAGCGGTTTAGCCAGGGTGGTACATGGGCCACCCTCAATTTTTCCGCCAAAATCTTAATTTTAATTTAAATTTACTGGAAATTAATATTTTATATGCATAAAATAATGCACGATTAACGAGAGATTTTAGAACTTAAATTTTTTTTCCCTTCGTCAAATGGATTGAAATTTGAAAGACCTTCAAGTTCAGGGACGTTTATGATTCATACGTGAGTACACAAATTATAACAAAACACTAATAAAACATTCATAGAATCAACGAAAACCCTATTTAAATACCATTTAAATTTTTAAAATCTAAAAAGGTCTATTAGAATATTCAAAACCTAAAAAGGGCAAAAGGAAAAAATCTGAATTTTCAAATTTCGGATGTGAACAGTAGTAAGACTTTTGCTATAAGAAAAATGGGATTATCCATAAAAATGATGGA
>JBAGKO010000014.1:19629381-19641134 GCA_037177275.1 Acacia concinna
TAAAAAGGGCAAAAGGAGAAATCTGAATTTTCAAATTTCGGATGTGAACAGTGGTAAGACTTTTGCTATAAGAAAAATGGGATTATCCATAAAAATGATGGAATTCGCTATAAATTTCTGATATATTTTTTTCTCTCTCCCTCTGACAACACTATTCATCTGACACTGACACTGACTGACGCATAGTGACAAGGGAGAGAGAGAGATATGCTCACGACAAAAGAGATAGGGGATTTTCATAAGTTGAGTAATGGGATTACCCATAAGAGTAACATAATTCACTAGTTTGTGGATCACTTTTCACTTCAGCAAATTTGAAAAACAGAGGAGAGAGTGGATTTTTCGCTATAAGAGTAATGTGATTACCCATAAGAGTAGTGGAATTCGTTAGTTTTTGTGCCACTTTTCACTGCAGAAAAATTAAAAAACCCAATTTGGTCCATGGTACCTTGATGTCTTTTTGAAATGTTAATAGACCTTTTTGGGTTTTACAAATTCAAGTGGTATTTAAGTGGAATTCTCCTTAGAATCAAAGTATTGTAATTGAATATAATATAATATAACATAATATTATGTAATAATGATTTCATGACTCTGTTTAGTTCGTCATGAAAGAGAGATAATGCATATACTGGTTGGATTACAATTAATATGAGAATATATAGAAATAATATAGTCAGGAATAAAATTACCTTTACCTACATGTATGTGTATATATATATATATAATGTACACCTTAAGTTTATGGTAATTTTTTTTAATTTGTGCAGTGTACACATTAGATTTATAATAATTTTTTAATATTTAATAGTAAAAATATTATGCTAGAGGGCTCATGATAATTTACTAATATTTAATGGTATGGATATTATTTAATGGGATACTTTAATATTTTTAATGGTGGAATATATTTATAAAATTGTTTATAGTCGAAATATTTTTTAAAAAAAGTTATGTAATTAATTAATCTTTTTAATATTTAATGGTAGTAATTATTTAATATTTAAAAACATTATGTGTAGGCACTTTAGTCAAATTAAAAAATTATAGTGACAATAGTGTATTTTTCGCTTGATTATCAAATGCATGCATCCCCATTGATCACTCATAGCAATGTAATTTTGATTACATTGACATTTAGTAATTTGATTTATATTACATAAGATCAACCAAATGCTCTAATTGGTATATTACATCGGAATTACATGTAATCATTTTCTATATTATCGGACTAAACGGGCAATAACAAAAGGAAATTTGCTTTGGGAAAATTCCAATTAAATGTCTTATGAAATTGGAAACCCAGAAAAGGATGATAAGATTTACAAAAGACACGTTGGTGTCAAAGGAATCTTGGCTTTCTAAATTATACCCAAAGACTCAAATGCTGTTGTAATAATGAAAATGAGAGAGATTGGCAGAGGAGTTCCTCCCCTTTCATGTGCGATTTCCTCATCATCTTGTCCATTATTCTCTCTCTTTCCCCCCCTCCCTGTCTCTATGGCTGCAAGATTGGCAAAGGAGTTCTTCTCCTCACAATCTCCTACTTTCCTATCTTCCTCCTCTTTCCTAAATCTGACAACAAGAGTGAGATCGGCAGTGAAGTTCCTCATCTTTCCTTCTCAAGTTCACCATAGTCCTCCTCTCTCCTAAACCTGACAACGAGAGAAGATCAGCAAGACTCGAGAGCAAGATTGACGATAAAGTTCCTTCTCTCTCCTTCCCTCACTTCTCCATATTCCTCCTCTCTTCTAAATATGAGACTGGCGTTGAATACATCCTCAACGTTACCAAATTTTTGGAGGAGTTGAGAAAAATTGCATGGAAACTCTTATTCTTGTGTCTTTGGTGTTGAGGTGAAAAAGGTTAAAGAAGGGATTGGAGATTTTCTGATTTTTTGTTGTTGTTGTCTTGAAGTTTTTGTTAATGTACTTGTCAATGCCATTATTATTTTTGTTAATGGCGAAACATTATGATATGCATTGAACCAAACAATATGGTGAGTGCAAAAATGTTTGTATTAACCAAATCATTAATGGGATTCACTAGAATAATAATAAGTTTGATTAGACTCATTAGAGGTTTGACAAAAAGAAGGAATAAATTATTTGAAGAAATTAAATGACTACTAATTATTGGTATTAACTAAAACTATAATAGTATCCATTGTAATCATAATGGGTATCACGATACTATTGATGGTTTTGACAAAATAAAGGCATAAGGTGCTTGATCAAATTAAGTGATAATAGCTGTGGGCATGAATCAAATTTGTAATAGGATTTGTTGAAACAGTAAAGAATTTGACCATACTCATTATTAATTTTTCTCTATCATCACCTTACAGCCCTTTTCTTTTGTTCAATATTATAGTACGATCTCTCTCTTTTTTCTTTTAGAACAATCTCATTTTTTAAAGGGCATTTGGGTTTTTTTGGGCATAATTTGAAAACTTAGATTCTCCCTTTGACGCCAACGTGTCTTTTGCATCTTACCATTCTTTTATGAGTTTCCCAATTTTAGAAGGCATTTAATTGAAATTTTCTCATTTTCTTTTGATAATAACAAAATAAATTAAGAAAATAAAGTATAAAACAATTAAACAAATAAATTCCACGTTGTCGTTTTGTGTCCCTCACACTTCGCCAAATCTTCCTCCCCGCCATTTCTTGCTCCGAAAAAACGAACCATCCCTTCACGCCCAATTCCTCTCTCTCCCCCTAAACGTTTCTGGTTCCAAAACAAAATAATAGAATTGCATCTCTGTTTCTCCCTTTACCCCGCCCTGCACTTTTGAATCTCTGCTTCACATTCACCATGAATTTATCCTACGTTGAAATTGCGCCTTAGCGGCTGATATTCCGATTCAGAAGAAATTTATGTTTATGGAGCTGAAACCTTAGTTAATCCCCAGAAAAAATTCAAAAAAAATGAACAACATAATCAGGAGGGTTGCTTTGGCTTTCATTGTTGCATTAAGCTGCTATTCGGAGCAAGTTTCATGTCAGAACACCAATAAAAGCCAAGCTGCGGTTCAGCTCGTAGCCCAGGCCGCTTATGGAAGCATGTCTAGTTTCACGGGCGTCTTCAAGGACGAAATAAAAAAGAATTTGGGTTTTTGTATTGTTGATGTGTGAGCAATTTTCCCCATTTCGATTCGTATACTTTCATCACTTTCATTACTCTGACGGGCTCCCATTTCTTTTTCCCTCTAGAGATGCTGATTGGGATGGGGCATTTAATTTCACAAACGATCTGACATTTTTGACCTCATGTTCCCAAACGTTAAAAGGTATAGAGTCCCTTTGCTCAATCTCTTGTCCCATTTAACGTGTAAATTGACGATTGAAGCAGCTTTTTCAGTCCCCACAGAGATATTATTGGAGACACATAACTCAGTCACCATTGTGCATATCACTAATCAGTAATCACACCATCGTATACTTTTTCCCAATCTGTTATTCATATATAAATGAAATTCATAAAAATTACGCTTTTGATATGGCATCAACCTTGCCTAAAGATTGTTCTACTCTTCAAATCAACACAGCTTCAATTTCAACAATATCACTTTCTGATAATTTGGTGCTGAATTTGGCAATTTTACAGGAGATATTTCACAGCGCATATGCACAGCAGCAGAAGTGAAGTTATATGCTAGTGGTTTTGACATGAAGTCAAAGAGCCAATCTAACAACTTGCAGCCTAACAAGAACTGTAACTTGAGCGTTTGGCTTAATGGGTGTGAGCCTGGATGGGGCTGTAGTGCTGCTGAGAAAGTTCAACTCAACAATACTAAGGACATCCCTGTCAGGTCTACTGACTGTCAGCCTTGTTGTCCGGGTTTCTTTTGCCCACGAGGAATTACTTGCATGATACGTAAGTATTCATGAAATGGCCATTGAATGAGCAAAAAGAGAGCGAGCTATTTTCATTTCTTATTTGCTAGCATCTTGAATTTGTTGTCACAGTGATGTTTTATCTTGCACTTCGACTTATTGGCTAAATCACTAAGTCTCAAGGAAACAATATTGTACATGTGGTTGAAAGAAAATGTTCTATGGTTTGGTTCTTGACACAGGAACATGTTCTAATTGATTTATTTGTTGATATTTTGTTTCCTATTGAAGCTTGCCCTTTGGGTGCTTACTGTCCACGTGGACAGCTCAATCAAGCTACCGGAATATGTGAACCGTAAGTCCATGCATTTTGTACTTTTAGTTTTCCACGTTTCTTAATCTCACATACATTTAATATTTATCAGCAGAATCATTGTGCAGGTATCATTATCAGCTACCCGCTGGAAAGACAAACCACAGTTGTGGGGGAGCAGATGTTTGGGCAGACATTTCAAGCAGTTGGGATATTTTCTGTTCAGCTGGATCTTTCTGTCCATCCACCATTCAAAAAAATCCTTGCACTCTGGGGTATTGAGAACTACACCTGAACTTCAAAAAATGATTTTTTTTTCTTTTTAAATTTTTAAGTTACTTCTTTATTTTTTAACTTGTCAAATGATTTCAAATTGTTCTTAGGTCTGTTTGGTCTCAATTTTAAAGCCTTAGTTTGATCACAAACTAAAGTTTATCCAAAAATAGTTAAACACCTTATCAATTTTAAAACTTTGATTTGACACGTTATTTAATTTGAAACTTTAGTTTTAGAAAAGCAAAAATTTATAGCTTTTGAGTGGTCTTTTCTCTCTCTTTTACATGCTTTTGTCCATTGTGATTGTAACCCACACCCATCCATTGTGACACTCTGCTCCTATTTTCCTTCTTTGCATTTCCTCTTGACCGTACCCTATTCCTTTCTCTTTCCCGTGCCTTCTTCCTTCCGTCTTCCTTCCTTTCATTTCCTCTTGACTGTACACTCTGCTCCCACTTTTCCTCTTGCTTTTCCAATTCAGAGTAAGGGAAATATATAAATCCCATTTCAGACTAACAAAATTCAGAAATCAATCAGTTTGTACTTTTTTTATGAAATTATGAAAATACCACATAATTTTAATAACACGAGTATCTCAATTCACAACAACTTATAACTAAAAATACAAAGTATCTAAGTGCCTATGTTGTTGTTAATTGAAATATTCTTATTGTGAATTAAAATACTCGTATTGTTAAAATTTTGTAGTATTTTCATAATTTCACAAAAAAATTATAAACTGACTGATTTGAGATTCTGAATTTTGTTGCTTTGAATTAGAATTTATCCATTTCCCTTGTCTTTTTTTGAGATTTTCCCTATTATCTTTTTTTTTTCATTTTATAATATGCAGAAATGTTGTATTTTTCATATTGTAATCCAATCAATTTAAATTGTGGCATTTATTATGAATTTTTAATGTTAAAATAATTAATATTACATCATAACCTTTACATGTAATTATTACAAAAGCTAATGTCCTTTTTGGTCATTTGACACTAAAAAAAGCTATTTTGCTAACATTTACTCAAATGCTCTCATTTTATCCACATCTAAGTTTTCACAAAAGCTATTCTAAAATATTAATTCTGAAAAAGTTATTTTGCAAAAATCAATCCAAACACATCTTTGTTCAACTTGGTGCCATGTTTATGATCTTCATGTTCTCATATTTTCTGTTGCAATGTTATGATAGCCATATTTTTCCCTTTTTTGGGTAAAGTAGCCATATTTTTCGGTTCTGAGTTCTTTTTAAAGTTGCTATGGTGTATAAATTGCAGACATTATTGCCGGACAGGTTCAACCGATCAAGAAAGTAAGTTTCGCCAATCCTTTTATCAGACTCATTATCAGTTTTCTACACCCATTGTCGTATTCTCTAGTAATGAAAATTAAATAATGTAGCTATAGATGTGGTTTGATTTAAAATGTGTATTTATTGTGTTAGCGATTTCAAAACAAAACCTTGGTTTGGTAGTCGGGGAATGTGCTATTATTTAAATCTCAAAAAAAGGTTTTTTCTTCTTCTGTAATTACTTGTTACTTTCTCAACTTTCTTCTATGTCTATGTAAATATAGCACCAGTTACCGTTTCAGAAATGAAATGAACTTTTCCCTTTAGATAGAAGGCTAATCTACATAGTGCAAGATGTCTGTTAAACTGAAGCTTACTCTTTTATTATTTCTCTGTTTCACAGGTTGTTTCAAATTGGCGAGTTGTAGGCCTCAATCAGCTAATCAAAATATAACTGCATATGGTGTCATGGTTTTTGTGAGTGATCTTGAACCTTTGCATATCATGCGGAGCATAGCTAATACAAGTTCATTGCAATTAACTTTTGTACTTTATTATTTTTTAGTTATTAAACTGTTGTGGGACTTTGTGTACATAGACACTACGGGTTCATATGAACCCAGAAATCCTCAATCTTGCCTAACCTGAAACGGATGAACACTTATAGCAACATGTTCTAATATTCTTGGCAGCTTAGATGACAGGAGTGGCAATATCCACTTTAGCTATAGGACTATCAGAATCAAATTAAATATTTGACAACACTTTCTCAAAATTGAATTTTAATCTTGAAAAATTGAACATGCTAACGTGTACCGTCTGGAAGTTGGAAAATATACCAGGATGAAATTTTTTCTTTTCTGCTTGATTGCAACCCCTGCCCCCACACTTAGCACATCTCATCTCAATAGCAGGATTTTACCATTTGGCTGTTAATGTAGGCTGGCTTGAGCTTCTTGCTTATCATCATATATAATTGCTCTGACCAAGTTCTTGCAACTCGAGAAAGAAGAATAGCAAAATCAAGAGAAAGGGCAGCTGCAAGTGTAAGAGAAACACAAGCACGTGAAAAATGGAAATCGGCAAAAGATATTGCTAAGAAGCGTGCAGCAGGACTGCAAACTTCTTTATCACGTACGTTTTCTCGTAGAAAATCTATGAAGGGAGATCTGAAAGCGTTTGGCTCTAAATCTGCATCAGAAACTCCCTTACCACCTGTGCCACCAGCCAGTGCTGGTACATCAGGAGCATCAAAAGATAAAAAGGATAAAAGCAGCCTCACAAAAATGATCCAGCAAATTGAGGACGACCCCGATAGCCAGGAAGGCTTTAATGTTGAGATAGGAGATAAAAATATCAAAAAACAGGCACCAAAAGGCAAGCAATTGCATACGCAAAGCCAAATTTTTAAGTATGCATACGGTCAGATTGAAAAAGAAAAGGCCTTACAGGAACAAAATAAGAACCTGACCTTCTCTGGAGTTATTTCAATGGCTAGTGATATTGAGATCAGGAAGAGGCCTACAATTCAGGTTTCTTTCAAAGATTTGACTCTTACTTTGAATGCCAAAAACAAGCATCTTCTAAGATGTGTGACTGGGGAACTACATCCTGGTCGAGTTTCTGCAGTCATGGGCCCATCTGGGGCAGGTAAAACAACATTTCTATCTGCTTTAACTGGGAAAGCAACTGGATGTCGTACAACTGGCTTAGTTCTTATAAATGGCAAGGTTGAATCTATCCGGTCATACAAAAGGATCATTGGGTTTGTGCCACAAGATGATATTGTGCATGGCAATTTGACAGTAGAAGAGAATCTGTGGTTCAGTGCCAGATGCAGGTATTCCTCCTCAAACTCTTCGACCATTTCAGCCTCTACTTCTAAAAACAAGACTAGAATGTTTTGAGATCTTTTGGGAGAATTATTTCACTGTTTAGTTGCTACTTGACCGTATGCTTTATTAGTATTCTCATACCTTGTTACTTGGAGGATCAACCACAGATTTAATGCATGTTCTAGCTTCTGATTATTTTAGACTCAGTTGAGATTTCTTGCCATTGTAGGCTTTCAGCTGATCTACCAAAAGCCGAGAAGGTTCTTGTAGTTGAAAGAGTTATTGAGTCATTAGGTCTGCAGGCAATCCGAGATTCACTGGTTGGAACGGTGGAGAAGCGTGGAATCTCTGGAGGTCAAAGAAAAAGAGTGAATGTAGGACTGGAAATGGTTATGGAACCTTCACTCCTGATTTTGGATGAACCAACATCTGGTTTAGATAGTTCATCTTCTCAGTTATTGCTTAGAGCACTTAGACGAGAGGCTCTAGAGGGTGTAAATATATGCATGGTCCTTCACCAGCCAAGGTAAACTTAAAGTTTAAACATAATGATAAGCAGTTGGAATTCAAAATGTTCATCTTGTCCATTTTTTTCACTTGCATATCAAAATCATTTGTTTACCTGTTATGGTTGTTTTTCTCCTACAAATCACCCAAGATAATACTCCCCTCTATTCTATTTTGGGTGTCCTCCAGTTACACACTGTTCAAGATGTTTGATGATTTTATACTACTCGCTAAAGGTGGTCTTATAGTGTACCATGGACCGGTGAAGAAAGTTGAAGAGTATTTTTCAAGCTTGGGGATTGTTGTTCCTGACCGTGTTAACCCTCCAGATTATTACATAGATATTTTAGAAGGAATAGTAAAACCAAGCTCAAGCACAGCAGTAAATTATAAACAACTGCCTGTTAGATGGATGCTTCATAATGGGTATCCTGTTCCTTTGGACCTGCTTCAGGATGCTGAAGGAATGGAAGGCACAAGTGGTGAAAGTTCCACACATGGTTCAGCTACTCCAGTAGCTGAAACCCAAGATCCGTCTTTAGCTGGGGAAATTTGGCAAGATGTTAAAGTCCATGTTGAGAAGAAGAAAGACTATCTTCGATCTACTTTCCTCTCTTCAAACGATTTATCTAATCGGGAAACACCCGGTGTCTTCCAACAATACAGATACTTTCTCGGAAGGTAAAGCACAATACAGAGGACTTCTTTTTGGGGTGACTCATTACCAAACAATTGACCAATTGCACCTAAGTCATGTCCTTAATAAATTTTTCTATATGATGGGTTCCCTGCAGATCTGGTAAGCAGCGGCTACGAGAAGCTAGAACACAGGCTGTAGATTTTCTAATTTTGTTATTAGCAGGAATATGCTTAGGAACACTTGCCAAAGTGAGTGATGAATCGTTTGGAGCAACTGGTTACACATATACTGTTATAGCAGTATGTAAGTTTCATCTTAATTTCTTATTTGTTATTGCCATGATTGGTGAAATTCCCTACCAATTTTGTCATTTACCCTTATTCATCAATACTTTCTTGCTTTCAGCACTCCTGTGCAAGATTGCGGCTTTGAGAACATTTTCACTGGATAAGTTACACTATTGGAGAGAGAGTGCATCTGGCATGAGTAGCCTGGCTTATTTTCTTGCAAAGGATACAGTTGATCATTTCAACACGCTCATAAAGCCTGTGGTCTATCTCTCAATGTTCTATTTCTTCAACAATCCCAGATCCTCTGTTATAGATAACTACTTTGTTTTGCTGTGCTTGGTGTACTGCGTCACCGGCATAGCTTACATATTGGCAATCGCACTTGAACCTGGTCCTGCCCAATTGGTGAGCATTATTGTTTTATATCTTCTTTTCACATTTAGTGTGGTGTGGGTTTGTCTAACTTTCAGTCACAAGCAATGGCTGTGTTATGCAGTGGGCGGTGTTACTTCCAGTAGTTTTGACTCTCATAGCAACCAGTGATAGTGTAGCTGATAACTCATTTTTTAGCAAGGTAGCTAACGTTTGCTATGCAAAGTGGGCACTTGAAGCATTTGTGGTATCAAACGCTAAAAGGTTTTACACCTCCACATTTTTTTCTTCCTATTTGCTGCTTAACTAATTAATTTTCAAACATTGGCTCCTGTGCTGATATTGATTTTGCTAATCTGGTTTAGATATGCTGGGGTTTGGTTAATAACCCGATGTGGTGCACTAAATCTGCGTGGCTATGATCTCAACAACTGGTATCAATGTCTTGTGTGTCTTGTGGTAACCGGAGTAATTAGTCGCATCGTGGCATTCTTTTGTATGCTGACTCTCCAGAAGAAATAACAAGTTTCAGTGGGGCAGTTCCTTTTTCTTTTTGTACTGTAGAAAAACAAAAACACAGGAAGTCCCAAGATTCTTGTAGCCCGTGCCGCAGTTTGATCAGGGGCTTTGCCCACTACTTTGATAGAACGGGGAGTTTGGATTCTCGTGGAGCTGAATTATATGTACAGAAGAATGAACGTGTAATCTCTGACTACCCATTCTAACATAGAGCATTGGGAATGACTTGAACATACATACCCTCTCTCTCTCTAGTATTGGCTACAAAAACTCTTCTTTGTATAAGTAAATATTAATACTCCGACCTGGGTCCCAGATAAGATATACCAAAAATGGATCAGATTACTATTTTGGTTGTAAATTATAAGGGATATTGTTATTTGTAAGTCAGCTTCGTCTGCCCCGAAGGAATCTGAGAGTTATCGAGGCTGTACCTGGTCAGGGATTTCGGAGAAAACCGTTGCAGTAACTTCAATAAAGTAACGAGCCTTGATATCAGTCAAAAATTTGACAACTGTTCATTACCTTAATTTTTTTCCCCAACAAAAACTTTTTGTTTTTTGCCAACTTTTCCCCAACAAAAACTGATGTAGTATGATATGCAGGTATATCGGCTATATACAGTACATATTTAGTTTTTTAACTGTTTACTCTGGTCCCTGTCAAAGTGAAATGGTGAGACAGATTCCATCAGTATCACTCTGTCTGTTTCCACGACAAGCTCTAAAGTCTCGTTCACTCCTCTGTCTAATGAAAGCCGAAAGACAACAATCTCTTTACAGATAATCACAATGAGTCAATGGTTGGCAAGAAAAAAAAAGCCAATGAGGCAATGGTAATGATCATTGGCCCCCGTTCAGTCGATTCTTTCAAGTTTTAGGTATTCAATTCCATTACTCCTACAAATTGAGGTGTAGTTACCAAGACACTATACGGCGCGCAATCAAAGGAATTGGTGCCTAATCTCTTTGATACAAGGAAGTAAATTTGAGGTAGAATTTAGTGTTAAATATAAGAGTTTATCTTCTAAATTTATAATTTTTTTAAAACATTTCTATTAATTGCAAAAAAATTTCTTCTAGCAGTAATTATGATGAAATATGGTATTTTAGAAAAACTAATTTATATTTGTTTTAAATATCTAGGATACCTGACTTCTTTAATCTACCATTATATACATACCGTGCATCTTAGTCATAATCTTGGCGTCAATTAAAGAAAATAGAGTTAGGATTCGTGGATGTAATGACTAGACAGACTAGTGACCATTTTCTACCATCACATTTAGAATTTGTTGGGAAAATGGGCCGGCCCGTGATGAGCTCGGGGCTAAACAGGCCGGCCCGTCTAGGTTCGAGTCCTAAAATACCTCTAAAAAATAGGTCGACTCGATTAAGGTCGGGCTTCAGGCCCATTTAACTTTTCTTCTTCTTTTTTTCAAAAAATAAATAAATTAATGACTTTTTCATATATGCAAGCAATAATACTTAAGTTAAAATATAAATATTATTAATATTAAGTTAAAATGCCAAACATTATCTATGTTTAACAAAGTACAAATTAATGAAATAGAAATTTTAAGATAAAAAAGTTAAAAATTGTTCTCTTTGTTTATCAAAACTAAATTAAAACATTAAATATTGTCTATCTTTACCCAAAAAACTATATGTGAAGACCAAAAACTAATGTCTACAATTAAATAAATATATAAACTATAAATTAAACATCAAATAATATGAATAACATTGTCATTTAAATTTTCTTCATACCTATTGTCATCATTATCATCTTATGTCAATTTTTTTAAAAAAAATAAAAGGGCCTAAACGGGCTGGCCCGTTTAAGCCTGCGGCCCTACAGGGCCAGCT
>JBAGKO010000014.1:19664462-19674563 GCA_037177275.1 Acacia concinna
GATCAGTCCATGGGAATTTTTCCCACGGAATTTTTTTCTGTGGGAAAATCCGTCAATAATTGCGACGGAAGTTCCGTGGGAAATTCTGTCACAATTTCCGACGGAACTATTTTTTGCGACGGCATTTTTTCCCACGGAATTTTTTTCGTCGGAAATTAGTTTCCCACGGAATTCTGTCCCAAATGTCCGTCGGAAACGTCATGACTGTGGGAAATAAAATATTTTTTTATAGTGCATCTGGAATTGGTTTCAGTGCCAAGCGCTTTTTGCTTAGCTCTACCCAACTCGTCAAATTTGGGCTATACCCATATTTGATTTTGTACCAGCTATATTTGATTTTTTTAAAATTATGATTTTTAAAAATTAAAAAAAAAACATTTTTTGAAATAATAGTAGTTTAAAGATTATTTTATTTTATTAAAAAATATAGACTTTTAAAAATTGAGATTTGGACCATCTAAGTCAAATCTAACAGACCAGATTTGATGAGTTGAGGGAACTAAGCAAAGTGCTTAGCACTGAAACCAACTCCATATCCATCTATCGCTTCACAAAAAATTTATCATGATCACTTGATCAGCATGCATAGATAGATAAATAAGAATCCCACGTATCAATAAGTTATTTATTGAGATAATAAACAGCCCACATTTATAAAAAGAAGAATATAAGTTCAAATGATGGAAAACGTACGAGAGATCCTTATTGCTCTAAGCCTTAAAAGAAGAAACCATTCATTCAATCATAAAAAAGAATAATACCACATTAACCAAAAGCCCCATTAAACACACCAATATATATTTTGGTATCGATTGTTAGTTGCAATCAACTAGTCCAATTCACAATCACAATGGAGGAAACCTAACCACCTCTGAATTATTATCGTAGCTATATACTAAGTCAACAGGGCTTGAACATAAGGCCGGCCAATATATAAATCAAACTCAATTGTGAATTTCGTAGAATCCATATTATTCCTTAATATATTTAGAGCTAGAAGTAATAATGATAAAACTTTTAAACCCTTCAAATACGTCCTTGCAATTATGAAATTATCTCAGAGGACAAGAGCAAATGAATAGTGTGAAAAATATGAAATCCTCTGTCTTCTGGAAAATAATTGGGTTATTATCTATCTAGATTTTTTTAGGGTAATATTATGACGATTTTTATTGTTAAATGCTAGTTAATGGGAGTATAGTAGTAACTAGTAAGTTTTATCTAGCCCTTCAATTTAATTATATTTTCTTTTTTCCCCTAGCAAATTAATTATATTTTCATATATAGTAAACATCAACTTATTTTATTCATGATCCATCCATCCATTAATTCCTGAAATTAATTACGCATCCGTGAGTGCCGCTTCATATATGCGTGCATCGCTAAGGATGACCCAGGATTGCCGCTGCTTTGCCCCGCTATATACAATTTGACTTAGTCAACTAATTATGTAAGCGACGATATTCTTCTTTTAAGAAGTAAGGAATAAAGGAAAATTAAACTTTGCAAGGGAATCGCAAGAAAACTAATATTAGATTTTGAATAATTCAGCTGTGGTTTAGAAGAATTTTCCCAACTGTTTATGCATTTATTTATTTTAAATGAATTACCTTAAATAATAATTCTTGCATAAAAAATATTTATTACTTTTGTCGTATATCAAATACATTTATTTATATAATTTCGGAGAATTTGAATTGCTCTAGAATTCAGACAAAAACTTGTAGTAGAGTACAGTAACATATTTGTGGTATGTGCAAATTTTTATTTACTTATAAGAGATAGTGGAATACCCTGTTTCTATATGGTTGTGCTGACAGTAGATATAAATGCTGTCACTGTCCCATTTATATATACTCTTTTTTTCGATACATTATAATTTTTACCTGTCAACGGAAATGTTAATTATATTATTTAATCATGTTATATGGTATGTTTTATTATATTATATGTTAGTTGATAAGTTAAACAATATAGTTTGAAGAAAAATAAATTTTTTTAATGATTTAAAATAATGTAATTAACTTTTTTAATATTCTAAAAAAAGTTAAATAACTCATATAATTAAGACTGGATGGAGTATTAAGGTTTTTATATAAATCACAGATTATGCTTTTTTTTCATATATATATATATATATATATATACCTATACCGGTTAGGTCTATTCCCATTGACAGCGTTGTTTCCCCTTTAATTTTTTTTTTGTTCACACTGACACTCTAATTTTCAACTTAAAACTTTAACGGTTTAGCTGCACATAGTTAGCAATGTTTAATACGTAAAGAATTGTTTTTATTTTTTATTTTATTAAAAAAAGATTGTGAAAATATATTTTAGAAAAGACTTTCAGTATATTCAATGTTGCCTCGAGAGGAGAAGCCCAAATATGTGTTTTTTTTTGTTGGGGGGGGGGGGTGGTTAGTGGGCATAGCCGCGTTGAATGGATGAGTCTTGAGTCATATTGGTCAATCCACACTACAAAGTACAAACTAGTCCACCAATTCCTCTCTAGCGTTCAATCTTTCTTTAATCCTTCTTCATGCGTCATTTTTTAAATAAAAGAGTTTATTGCTGTCTATGTAAGATGTTCTCCCTTTTTTTAAAAAAAATAATAATTTTGCCTTCTTTTTCATAACTTATTAGCTATTATTCAAAAACTAATCCAAACATATAGACACACAAATATATATATATATATAGGTTAAGGACTCCCTCCCACCCCAACCGGTTGGAACTTGGAACAAGAAGTGTGTTAAAACCAGCAGAGACTATGTAGCTAAATCTTCTAAGTGAATGGCTTTGTACAAAGAATTTTCATGATGACAATATCAATATCAATTTTCCTAATTAGTTGTTGGCTTGATAAGGGACCTTACTCCCATAAAATAAAGAAATCAAGTACAAATCTTTTAAATCACACATGTTGAGAGATATGAAAATCCTTTGTGCGTTGAAACATGAAAGGATTATATCCCCGATCAAATAAAAAATATCCATTTGGTAACCTGCTTGGAGAGTACTAGAGAATATGTGGGAGAAGATTCTTTCCTTTACCTTCCTATTATTTTCCTTTCCTTTGCCACCTTCATCACCATTGGATTAAGATCTAATGGTCCATATTTAATGTTTCGTAAAAAATTTATTATAATTTTATATAAAGTAACTGATAAGTCCCAATTTTATTATATATTTTTATATCTTTTTATGGAAATTTATTATTATTATTGACTTTATATATTGTTATTATGGTTGTTTTGGATTAAAAAGGTAACGCACAAAATAATTTCTAAAAAATGTATAATTATCATATTTTTATCATCATATATTAAACTGATTTGTATGGAGGTATTTTTAGTTGTGTTTATTGTAGGGAAATTGATGAATTAAAGTCAAGAAGATAATCAAACTAAGAAAGAGAGATGAAGATGAAATTACTTATCGTTTTGAGAAATTCAGATTAAATATTATATCTTTAATTCTCAAGAAATTATATATCTATTAATCCACTTATCTAAATCATCTTTCAAAGTCAAATTCAAGAAAGAAATAAAGATGCTGATAAAGATCCAAGAAAAATATATAGATACAAATTCATTCCTTCTTCAATTAATATTCTTCTCAAAGTACTACAAGAATTATCTATAAATATGACCTAAAAGGCTTCATTCGAAAACACGTCTCTTCTATTCTCTTTGTTCTTTGTGTCTGAATTTTCTTTTAAACATGCGTGGCTAATTCTTTTCTTGATTTTAAGTAGCTATGAATTGATTCCTGAATTAGAGTATGTTTGAACATTTTATATGAGTTTTAATATTATTTTTGTTTATTTAATCTTAATTTATTTGTCTCTATTTAACACCTGATCATCATTAAGTAGTAATTTGGGGAATTTAGATTAGCCTTGGAAGATGGATCTTTATTAGACCATAGGATTAAATAACGTGGGATTATAATTTATTCTAATTTGCCATTATGATAGGAATATATCTCTTGGACCCATATAATCATATTAGAGTTATTTAAGAATTTATTGCCTTTTAATAAATTTGTTAGGAATAACAATTTATATTAAGGGAGGGATATAAATGATCGGGAGATATCTATATCTATTAGTACTTTAGATTAACAATTTAATATTAATTCCATATAATTGGTAAAAGACATGCTCTAAAATTTGAAGAAGGGATCAGTTGCTATAGGTTATGTTATCATATGAATTCTTTAAAACTCTAGCTTTAATATTTTTTCTCTTTATTAAAAATTCTTTTGAATCATCCTTATTTGATTTTCTCAACTTAAAGAAAAATAGGAATTTTCGCGCCTAATTACGTATTTAATTGAGTCTCTATAAGACGATCTTGATTTACCATTTTACTATCTCCATAATCCATACACTTGAGGTGCTTAATTAAATTTTGGTAGCATCAGAAACACAAAAATAAATTTAAAAACATATAAATATTTGATATAAATAAAAAAATATATTATTATAAAATATATTTTTTTCACTTTTTAAACTACAATTGTGAATTATTTAGATCAAATTTTAGTAAGCTAAAGTTTATATTTTTATATAAATAATTTTTGTGTGTGTTTCTTATATAGAATTATAATAACATTTGTATGAAACAGTAAATATGGACAATTAGATTTTAATCAAATAGTGATAAAAGTGGTAAATGAGGGGAAAATGATAGGAAGGTAAATGAGAGTATCTTCTTCTCCGCACAACAATCTAATAGTGGCTCAAGTCATGCTCTTGGTGGGGAGTACCTTTAGTTTGGGCCTATTGTGGACAAGCCTGGGCTATTGCTCCCTTATCAACCCTTCGGGATAAATTTGGTGTCCCTAGAACCCAAGAGCTTGGTGATTACTTGGAAAACCAACAATGGTGTCCCTAAAACTGGTGGGAGTATTTTGCAACAATGCCCTACTGAGTACTGAAAAGAAAAATAAATCGAAAATGCATCTTTATGTCTCAACTATATATAGTTCTTCAACTAATTCATAATTCACTTCCCTGTCTTTGATTCCACTTTTTGTTATCCCTGTAAATATCTCAAGAGCAAAGTGAACTTGCGGATGAAAACCATATTTAACTTTACTTGTTTGAATTTGATTTATCCACAACAAAGAAAGCCATGTTTATAAAAGGTTCGCATTTTCAGGTGTAAAGGCATTTGAGCACCCAGCAAAGCTTTAAGCTTTTGATCCATCCCATCCATCTTAGTCCAAAATAAACCAGGCTTATCACTTCAATCACCTCTCATATATTCGCTAGTGACTGAAATTAACATCGTAAAGTATCTTGGTCGTCCTAGATTATCTGAACCGGGCCATTCACATTAATCTATCATATCATCCTATTGGTGGTGTAATGCGGCCGGTATTCTTTCAAGTGTCTCATAAATCCCATTTTGAGTATTATTGTAGGCACACTCATAGAGTCATAGGACTAAAACCCTAAAAAGCAAAAGGACGGACAAAAGCAGGAAAACCAGCAAGCATAACTACTGAAAGTGGGGATGCACTAGTGGTGGGAATTTTTTGAAGGTGTCTGCCGATGATATGATGGCCCAAGAAGAAGAATAAGAATAAGCCACAAAGCCTTTTGATTTTTGAAGCACAGAAAAGAAAATCCTTTTATTCTATTTTGGAACCCCGTTTGGGAATAAGTGTAAGAAAAGCTTATAATGATTTTTAATGGATCTTCGTCGCCTCTTTTGTGGCTGCCATTGATGGTTAATGAGCTGAAGCGTCCTTGTCGTTTTGTGTCTGGAAAGAGAACAGAACATGTTCCATGATCTCTCTCTTCTCAACAAAAACCCTAGGACCCCACTTGTTTCAATTTGGACCCTTTCACGTCATCCAGCAAATGAATGGTCAAATGTGACTGAGAAACCATTCATTCTACTTTCTTGGTGAAATGTCACACACACTCACAAACCCTTTTTACGTCGTCCACTGATCAAATATTCAAATGCGTCTGAGAGAAATTATTCCAACCTTCTGTTAGAGCTGATTTTTTGGGTTTTAACCGTGAATCGAATCTACCCAATTTAATAAATGGGCTGGTTTGAGTTTAAAAAAAGTGGGACTATTTTAATGCCGGTCCTTTAGACCCGAACCCATATGATTACAACCTGCGGCGGGTTGATTTGATGGCTTCACGGGTTGGCCCATATGATCTTTTTTTTAAAAAAAATATCTATAAAATGTCAAGACCCAAGAGTCTAAAAGTAAGCTCAAAATCCTAATTTTTATACATGCTTCAAATTCATTTGTAGGTTTAAATTTTGAAACTTAATTTGTATTTTGTAATTTGTAAGTGGAAGTCGGCTCATTCCAAATTTTCAACAAATGTACTTATTATTTATTAGTTGTTATCATTTTTTTATTTTTTCTATGGTTTGGTTCTATAGGAAAAAAAATTAACATATTTTTTTTTTAAAAAAAAGAAGAAGTTGAAAGACAAGGAAAAAAACGGGTTAGCTCGCCTAACCCGCCAACCCAGCGGTTATGGGTTGGGCTGGCAAAATGTGAGCCCATATAAATATAGTCTTTTAGGCTTGAATCCATATGGTCTCAACCCATAATGGACTAACCCAAACTCAGTAGTCTGACCCATATTACTAGGTCTAACTTCTCTTTTTCTGGTAAAGTGTCACACACACAGAGTCCCTCCACCCCCCCCCCCCAACAATGGCATCTGCATATTAAATTGTTATTAAGTATCTTGCAGAAACTAATATTGTAAAAGCTAGTTAAATAGTTGATCTTATCCTAAATGTAATACTTATATTTTATATAGGCTAATCTTTTTAATTTATCTTTATTAATGTTTCTTTAATAATAATTAAATAATAGATAGATTAAGGGCATTAAGAGAAATGACTATGGATATTTTTTTAAAAAAAAGTTATATTAATTAATTTTTTTAATATCATGTGATACCTTAGATGTGATGGAGTTGAAAATAGCAAAATTATATTCTCATTCTCAATAAGATAAACCTGCAGAATATGAGAACTATACCCGAAACCAGGCATGGAACCCACTATAGTCTTATCCCTCGATGGGCGATCAATTAAAGCTCTAATGATATGTGACCGCTCAATTTGCTTTATTTGTTGACTACGCATGTACTTGTAACTTGTAAGTGGCTCTTTAACTGGTCGTCGCTCTGATCATTGAAGTGAGCAAACTGGGGTCTAATTGTTTAAGTTAAAGTTTGTTTAATTACTTTGAAGCAAATATAAATATTACATGATGATTTGATCCGCCAAGCATCACGTGGGGGTGGCTTACCTGCCTCCCGTTCAATTTTTATTGCGATTTATTATATATTACATGAAAACAAATGAGTTGGCGGCTTTCACGTCAGTTCGATTATCCAAAACAGTAAACATTAAGATGCCATTAACGAGAGATCGATTACCTCGTGAAAAATAATAATATTTTTTCATGGGCTAGGTGTAATTTTCCTATGTTTGTTGCCAATTTTTTATATGAAAAAAACGATGCAGTTTTTTATACAAATTTCCCCCCAGGAAAAATTTTCCATCGTATCAATTATAGTTTTTTTAAAACGCAATCAAACAACCTCTTAATTTTTAGTTCTTCGACTTTTAACTTGGTCTCTCAATTATGAGTTAGTGGGATTAGGAACCTCTAATGTGCCTTCTCTAATATGCTATCTGACGCCTCTTAAAATTTCACAACTTCCTTGGTGTCTTGTTCTTATTTCTTGTGATAATAAGATAGTACTCTTTATAAAAGTCTTTTAATTGAATCGTTAAATTCTAAAAAATGGTTAAAAGTGGTTCGATGTAATAGTTATATTGAAAATTTAATTTTTTTTTTCAAAATTGCCCCATTCATGAATGAGCTTGAGAGAGAGTGCAATAATAAAAAAAAAGTATAAAAGAGAATGCACAAAGTGTAATAATTAAATAAGAAAAAAAAAGTATTTATTATTTAGACAAGATCAAAATATGTCATATATTTAGGGACAAGATCGTTAAAAAAGACTCTTATATACAGGGATAGATGAAGTACATAAAATGAGTTATATTTTAATATGTTATGGACATAAAATGGTGTAGTGTTGAGTTATATCATAATTTTTCAAAATAAGGCATACTTTTTTTAGAGTATTTTTATCTAAAGAAAATTAAGGGAAAATCTCAAAAAAATATAATAAAAATATGCAAAAGATAAATTAGTGTGTTGAAATTAGGAAATCACATGTCATAACTTAAAGAGGGATATGAGATTTTTCAAATATATCTAAAAGACTAAATTGCACTTAATTTCTGTCTGAAAAGGAAAAAAAATACAACCGGTGCAAAAATGAATAAAAAGTTGTTAACATATAATTTTATATTGTAGATACACACACACAAATGTTGTTCATTTTATCTTTGGAACTTGTAGTTGTAGATTATACATTTTTATTAGTTTGTATATTATAAAATTTCAAAACAGGAGACTAAAGTTGTTAATGTATAACTTCATGTTGTTAGTGTATATATGTATGTTGTTAATTTATACTCTCACCTATATAACTTGGGTCTTCAATAGTATTAAGTGTGTTTTAGGATCTTAAGTGGTGAGATGAGATATTTGAATTGTTAATTTATATTTTCATGTTGTTAAGATACATACTTATGTTGTTAATTTATAACATCACCTTAAAACTTGTCTTTCAATTAGACATTGGCATAATTTATTTTATTTTAGATCTCAAGTTGTGAAACAGGATATTGACATTGTTAATTTATAATTTGTTGTTGTTAATGTATTTCTTGATTTCCATATAATGTAGGGGTAAGGGTTGTCTTTTGCAAACATTTCAATATTTCATATTCCTCCCACTAATTTGACATATGACTTCTTAAGCACGTTGATTTATCTTTTACATATTTTATTTGTATTTTTTTAGGATTTTCCCAAAATTCAAAGTTGCACCAATTTTTGCCCATAACACATTAAGGGAAAATTCTATAAAATTATTAAGGAAATGTAAAAAAGATAATTCACAATGGTGAAATATGAAAATCCCATATTAGTCCTTTGTTAGAATGTGAAATTTTTGAAATAATTAAAATTTTGTGAAATTACTTAAACGCCCTTAAATTTTAACATATTTAATATCTATATTAACACCTTGAGCGTCATTCAGGAAATGTATATTTAAAATATTAATATAGATACTTAAACTGATAAAATTTAGGGGCATTTAGGTAATTTTAAAAAAATTCAAGATTTTTAAAATTCTAAATTCCTACAAATAATTAATCTAGAATTTTCAGATTTCAACACACTAAATTGTCTTTTTATTATTTTTGAGATTTTCCGATATATTAAAATAAAACTCATTTTATTTAAAATCTAATGATCATTAAAAAAAAAGAAAATAACTTTGGGAAGGTTGGGTAACACAAGTGGCACTAGAGAAAGGCACGTTTGAAGGCCCAGTTCCATGTCAGTGTGATTTACGCCTTTATGAAATTTTGACTTGCTTATAATTACTGACCCTATCTTTTTCACGTTTTTAATTTTAATTATTAAAAAAACCCATGTAAAAGTTGAATGAGAAAGAGAGAAAGAGATTAATAAAATATTGAGAAATTCTCATATCAAGCATTTAAGATAATTACAATAATGATGCATAATTCATGAAGTCACTATCTGTACTGTACGGATGAAGAATCTCACTCATCTCTGGTCTAAAAACATCTGACTACAAGATGATCCTGGTTCTTAAACCCGACGGTTCGAAACTGATCCGGTCTGATGGTTGAATTGGAGTAATCTTTTTTATTATTGTTTTTTAAGAAATAAAAAAATTTACATTTTTTTCATAATTTCACATGAATAATTTTAAAATTTCTCATTTTCACTGATTTGGTCACAATTTAGTTTCAGTTTGATCCATTAACTTTTAATTTAATATCCCAACTGATTTAATTACCTATCTAAATTTCATAACCTTAAAAAAAGAACCCTAATCACATACCCGCACTTGAATATACTTTTTTTTAATATATATATATATATATATATATATATAATTGGTGCTTGGTTGGTTTCGTTA
>JBAGKO010000014.1:19691925-19723771 GCA_037177275.1 Acacia concinna
AATAAAGACTTGCCTAGGACCCTAGGTCAATTAATCATCAATTAATTCGAATTACGTTCTCTTAGAGTGCTCTTAAGTATGATGCATGATAGGGTTCTCAAATTAGCGACCGCTAATATGAGAATTAATGGTGAGAAAGAATTCCTACAACCGCATAAACTTTCAAACACACATAATAAATTATAAGAACTCAAATAAATTAATAATAATGAAACCATACATCAACCTTAGCAAATATTCATATCCTCATGACTATAACCATAACCATGAAAATTCATCTACAAATTTCTAGACCTAGGACAAAGATAGATGAAAAAGATCTAAATTAACTAATGAACTTCCCTAGTTATTACGTAAGCTCCAACCTTCAAATCTATCACCGAGAGGCTAAAGGCTTAGCCTCTCATGGCTTCAGATCTCCAGCAACCACGTTCAATCTTCAATTCCATGAGAGATGGTTGAGGGTTATGGTGGCTGTAAGATGATTGAATTTGGTTAGGATTTAGGAATTTGGGGAAATTGGGAATTAGGGTTTCAAGGTACCGTACTGTGAAACCTCATGGATCCGAACCTTTTGGCCTTTCCAGCCTCTAAACGTAGGTTAGTTCCCTATATATAGATGTTAATTTTGGATCATATCTATCATAATTTTTATCTTAATTTGAAATCACATCTATCCAAATCGAAATCTCATCTAAAAATCGCGCGCGTACAGATTACAAACTCTGGTCGGGACCTAAAGTTGTCCATGTCGCAACCTAGACTCAGGCAAATTCCTTCCATGCTCGATTATGCTCCAAAACGCACCGTTTCATTAAAAACTTCTCCAGGTCGTGACCTACAAGTCTCTAGGTCACGACCTAGAGTGGCAAATCAGCATTCTCATGTGTTTTGGGCCTTTAAGCTCTGGTTTCTTCATCTGCTCCATCCTGGCTCCAATTTGGGCTCCGTTTGGGCTCCAATTTCTCCTCCGCTTGCCTGAAAACATAATAACAAGGAGGCTTTGCCAAGGCAAGTGAAGAATGATAATTAAAAGATATAAAATAAGTCTACTTTTACCCATTATTTAGCAAAATGCACGGTATGACACATTTAATCCAAATACTATAAATACCATACATAATGTGGGTAAATGTGTGCAAATAAGACCTAAAATACCTTAGAAAACCATGTAAATATTGTGTTAGATCAAATATCAAAATTGATCCATTTTTCATAAAACAGACGCTAAATAAACCATCTCATCGGACTGTCAGAGAGTGCAGAAAGTAGGCAGAAGGTAGTATAAGCTAAGCTACGTAGGCCTTAGGCGTATGTTTATGTGAAAACAAACGCCTAAAGGAGTCAGTGACGCTTTATGGCGTCTATTTCTGGAAATAGATGCCATAAGCGTCTGGCCCGACATTACCCCCGTGATGCCATATGACGTCTGTTTATGGGAATAGACGCCATAAGCGCCTGGCCCCATGCCTTTAAGCTTCTGTTTCATTTAGAAATAGAAGCCATAAACGTCTGGCCCCATACCTTTAGGCGTCTGTTTCGAGGAAACGGAGGCCTAAAGGCCCTCACGCCCCACACCCGCATCAATTTAATTATAGTATTGCCAATGCTTTAGTTTTAACTTCTGTTTTTTTAACAAAAAAAAAATACATCCTTTGCTGACGTTATTTCTTCTTTTTATAGTAGTGCGATAGGGGTTAGGGATTTTTTTATTAAAATAAAATCTAAGGTCATTTATGTAATTTCTTAAAATTTTCAAGATTCCAAAAATTTAATATTCATACTAAAAGATCAAATTGGGATTTTGAAATTTAAGTACACCTAATTGTCCTTTTTTAGATTTCTTTAGTATTTTTCTCCGATTTTCCCTCAATAAATAGGGAAAATGACGAAAAAATACCACCTAAATGTTAAAAACTCCAAAAAGCTTGTTGAACAAGGGAAATGATTGAGAAGTATTTTGGTACCAATCTAGGTTTTTTAAGTTAGAAATAGCTAGAATGGTAAAGTAAATGACAAATTTGATGTTTGTGTGTTTTGACATAATTGATAAGATAAATAATTGAAATGATAATGTAAATGCCAAACTTGATGTTTGTATGTTTTGACGTAATTGATAAGGGTAATAACTATAATGGAAACGTAAATGACAAAACTCACGGTCTTTGATCCAAAATTAAAACACCTAGATTGGTATCAAAGTATTTCTCTGTCATTTTTCTTATTTTACAAGCTTTTTAATGTTTTTAACATTTAGATGATATGTTTTTGTCATTTTTCCTTTATAAATATGGATATTTTTACAAAAAATTATATCTCTTCCATGTTTATTACTTTAAACTAATTTTAATTGTTTTATAGTATCCCACCATTCAATGTATAATATGTGTGTGTGTGTAGTAACATAGGGACGGAGGACTATTTAGAGTTAAGGTTTGGGGTAAATAAAATGGCGACAGAAATATATGGCCAGTAACGTGTTTAATACTGCCTTGACAATTAGAAAAGGAGTTTTCCGTTTCTAAACATAAAATTTTAATTCTGTTATAAAAATAAGAAGAATGTAATAGAGAAATTTGGGATGAGAATATAAACAAGATAAGAGAGAATTTGGAGAGTAAAGAGGGAGTGGTTCTCATTACATTCCTTACCACAAGTGTATGTACAAGTCTCTATTTATAGGATCTTAATATTGAAGACTAGCCTTATGAGTTACAATACATGAAGATGTGCATTAAACAATATAATTATACCATTAGGTGTTATTAAAAATAAATGTTACAACGCCTTCAATTTAGTGATAATGAGCTATAATTCTATTCAATATGAAAGGAAGATGAATAGCCTTATTCTTGAAGGTTATGGACATTCAAACACATAATATTTATAACAAATTCACTTTATTTTTAAAATTTCTAATATTTTTATGAACTGTTTATTGATTGTGTATATATAGTAGAGGTTTTTTTCCCATTCTGATTAGTGAGAAAAGGGGTGGCTCAGTAGTAAAGTACCAGTCACTAAAATATTGTTGCTTCACAACTCATCATTTATATGCTTTTTTAGAATAGTTTTTGCCAATTATGGGATCAATACGTGAGAGGAGTATTATTTTGATTTATGCAAATTTAAGTTTCAAAAGTGAAACCAAATGAAGTATTAGCTTTTGAGAATAGCTTTTACAGATTCTGAGATAAGTATGTGAGAGAAGTTTTGTCCCGACTTACGCAAACCTAAGTTTCATAATTGAAACCAAACAGAAATTAGTATTGACAAATTAATATCTATCTTACATATTTAAGTATTAAAAATAAGCCATTTTTATTAGGTTAAATGAGATAAAGTTGCTGGAAAATCATAAAAAAAAACACCGAGAAATGTGTATCCAAAAAAACTTATTTTTGAAAATTATTTGGAATAGCATATTAAAAAAAAGCTCAAAATACATTTTTTTTTCAGCAAAATTTTATAATTAGCGTAATGTTCTCCCAACATTTAAATGTTCAATTAAAGTAACTTTTTTTTAAAATACTAAACAAACTGGCTGATAAAATATAATACACGGCTTAAAAAATAAAAAACTTCCTCCTTTTTAGCATAAACGAGAAAAATGATTGCTCAATCAAAAGGAATGGACCATCAAATAACATAGATTAACCTACAAGGCGAAAGACATGCACACAATCTTTGACCAAAAAAAAAAAAGACATGCACACAATCAAAAGGAAAAAAGAAAAAGAAAAAGGATAAAAAGTCAGGAAAAAAAAAAGAACAATTCAAAGAGAACAATAAAAAATTTAAAAAGTATAAAAAAAAACTAATTTTGAATTCTAAGAATCGTATTATTCAAAACAAATATAAAAACCCTGTGTTTCAAGTCTTGCTCCCGGAGAAACAGAAAGAGAGAAAATAATGTATGTCAAAGCAATGAGGTAACAACTTTAAAAAAAAAAAAGAAGAAGCAATGAGGTAATATGAATGTTGATTCACCAAAATTGTAGAGGAAAACAATAGATTCTAGCCACGTAGCCTAGCTACATTCTAATCCTAAATTTTCTTCACTTTAAAATTTTGTTTCGCTTTGATTATGAAGTCACATTCTCCTTTGTCTCTCATTATTTTTTGGGTCAAGGTGTGATATACATGTGATTATTTTCTAGGAGTACGCTCAGTAGTAAATGTTTTTTTAAGTACAAAAATACACATGTGATTATAAAATAGAAGTAAAAGTCACATTTATCGTTAAAGTCAAAATGTTGACAGTTAAATATAAGTTTTTTTGACTAATACTGATGACCTAAATGGTAATTTGGCTTTGATTTATAATTTTGAAGGCCAGGAATTCCCAAATAATGACTAGCCATTCCACTTAGTGCCCATAGTTTTACTTATTCTTTTTCAACTTTAAACTCAAAGCACCTTTGGATTTTCCATCCACTAACTGCCTCTAATTTTACTTCCTCCTTTCCAACTTTCAGTTTACAGCGCCTTCAAGTTTTCCACCTTTACTTTGGAGATTTCTATCCTTCAAAATTATAAATCAAAGCCAAGTTACCATTCAGGTCATCGGTATTAGTAAAAAACTTATATTTAACTGTCAATATTTTGACTTTAACGGCAAATGTAACTTTTACTTTTATTTTATATTCACATGTATATTTTTGCTCCTATTTCATAACCACACGTCTACTTTTGCATCTAAAAATGCTGGGTGCTCCTGGGGAATAATCACATGTGTATTTTTGTACCTTCACCCTTATTTTTTTCATCATAATACTCTTATTTATTAGAGTAAAATATATTAATTACCCATATGTTTTACCTAAATTGCTCTAATATCCACTCCTTTTTTTAAAAGGCATGCATACCTCCCTTAAAATTAAAATCTATGTTACTAAACCTTTATATATTTGAGATTTCACATGTATCCACCTAACCGTTAGTTAATCGTTAAGTTTAACTATTAAATATTTGCATTGACCAAGATAACCTTCTTTCAACAAAGGAATAAACCTTTATATTTGCCCAAAAATAATTTGTTATACAAACAAAAATAATTGTACTGCATGTCTTCAAAAATTTCCAATATATTATAAAATTTATTACTTTTTAATTATATTATTAAATTTTAAAATTTTAAAAATTTTATCGAATTTATTAAAACTTATTTATTTAATATTATTTTAAATGACTAAAACCATATTTCTTTTTTTCTTTTTTTGTCGCGACACCATTATTGAAAACATATTTTAAAGGCTTTTTTTTCACCAACACCTCAAACTATTTTTTTAGGTGCAATTAGCACCTTAAAATATTTATATGTGCAATTTTGACTTGGAAGTATTAAAATTAAAACAATTAGCACCACCAAGATAACAGATATGTTAACCTCTATTAAATTACTGATAATCATATTCATGAAAAGCATACTTCTTCTCTCCTCCCTTATTAAAACATACTAAAGGAAAAAGGAATTATTGAAGGTAGAGGAAGTAATTAATTTTGTGGTGAAATAGTTAATTATTGAACAACACTAGTTTTTAACCAAAAAAATAATGAACATGGATATAATTATGTATGATTGAGGCTGAAATAGTGAAGAGTAAATAAAATTGTGCATTACTGAAGGCACAATTGTCTTCATTCTATATAATTATTTCCTCAAAATTGCTTCTTCTCTTAAGTTAATATTATTTCTTGCTTACTCTATAGTCTATGCATCAAAAGAATATATATTAACAATAATATATAGAGGTTCACAAGTCTATTACCTTGGGGTGCTAGTTGCCCATTTATAATAGTTTAAGATCAAATTTTCACCTACAATACTTCAGGGTGTTAATTTCACTTCCTAAATTAATTTGGGGTACTAGCATGTAAATTAATATACAACTATTTGCAAAAGTAAAGAAAAAAAAAAGCCCAGCAAGGGCATGGTTGAAATTGCCCACCATGGGCAATGATTAAAAAGTAAAGAAAAAAATAACTTAAAAAATAAAGCCTCTTAAATTACTTAGTGCTCGTTTGGCTGTGACTTATGAAAAGTGATTTATTTTTATAAGTGGCTTATGATAAGTAACTTATAAAAATAAGTAACTTATGAGAAGTCAATTGTGTTTGGATGGGGGTAGCAGAAGTGACTTAATTTCATAAGTCACCTGTATTTGGATGGGATAAGTAGAAAAGTGACTTATGATAAAAAAAAATTTTAAGTGACTTTTATGATGAAATTTTTTTACATTATACTTTGAAAAAATGTTGTAATGTATGTGAAATAATAATAATGATTTAACATATGGAGCGAGAGTTTTCTTTCCACACCGTCCCTATTAATTTTGGGGAAAAAATAATAACAGTGCAGTACTAAAATTAATTGTTCATTTAATTAAATAACCTAGATATCCCTAACAAAATTGTCTTTGATTGTATCAAGAAGATAGTTCATTTGGGTCAAATTTGGGCTAGATTATGGTTCTTGAAATTGATGATAATGATGATCAGTATCTCTAGTTTCTTTTCCTTCTGGCAATCACTTGCACGGTTGCACCACACACCACTCCAATAAAAACATCCAAGCAGAGCAAAGCAAACCAAATCTAAATTTTTACACCTCTCTCTCTGTATATATATATCCTCTTACTGTCATTTGTCTTCCCTCTTTCTCTTCAATTCTCTCTCTCTCTCTCTACACTTTCATGGCTTCTTCCTATCCAACTACCACCAGCAACTCCACCGCCTTCCACCACCCACCAACCTATGGATTCGACCCCACCATACCCAACACTACCTTCGTCTAAGTCGACCCTTCCACCTTCTGCGCCGTCGTCCAAAAGCTCATCGGAGTTTCCGACAACCCCTTCTCTCCCCCAAGCTCCCCCTCACTCTCCACCTCACCACCACCTTCGACATCAGGCCCAAGAAGCCAACCTTCAAGCTTCATGAGCGCTGCCAGGAAGATGGACCTCAGCATTGGAGTCTCCCAACGGGCCGTCGTCTTCAGCTTCACCAGCCCACCAGATGAGAATGGAGTGTTGGTGAGAGAGAAGAGGGAAGATCATTAGTGTCTCAAAGGTAAAATGCAAACGCTACCGCTCTGAGAAACTCCATTTGAAAGCTTATGCATTTCAGTCACTTTTTTCAAAAAGTGACTCCTCTCTTCAGATCACTCCAAACACTCAAATCCTCCACTGCTCCTTATTTCCTTCCGCACCACAGCATTAAGTGAGCAAATACTCACCCCAAATAGACTCTTAGTCATAGTCCTACACCGCCTCCGAGCAAAAGATTTTGTTTGTTGTTCCAAACTATATATATATATATATATATATATATATATCATATTATATTTTAGATAAAAAAAAAATAATAATTAATGGTATGATCTATGAATTGAATAATCAATCTGTTTTTTAAATCACAGAGCTTGGAGAAGGATAATCACAACATCGCCTCTCATCCACTTTTTTTTGTTTTTGTTTTTAAAGGTGTGTGAATTTACATAATGTTCTAATAATTTCTCTTGGCTTTAGTTCTGTAAGGTAGTGGCGCCTTCTCTCTCTATTGTTTTCACTTGTTAAACTTTAGGTGTATTTGGAATAATTATAAGAGTCACTTATTTATAATCGGATTTATATATATGTCAGATTATGTAATGTAATTATATTTAGATTGATGATAGCATAAATTATTTATGAAAAAGTGAAATTTATTTGGATGTAGTAACTTTTGATGGAAAATGACTAAAATAGACATGAATCATATCATATGTTGTGCTTTATTATATTATATATTAGTTCATAGGTCAAACAAAATAGTTTGAAGAAAAATGATAAATATTAATACTTTAAATTAATATAATTATCTTTCTTAGGATTCTCCAAAAAAGTCAACTAAGTCTTATAATTAGGACTAGAGGGAGTATATATTACATATAAATATATTATGATATTTATACTACATCCGCTCCTAATTATATAACTCAGTTGACTTCTTTTGGAGAAGTTAATGAAGCAAAATAAGTTACTTAATTATATCATATGTTGTGTTTTATTATATTATATATTAATTCATAAATTAACAAAATATTTAATTTTTAAAATAAATTAATTAACTTTCTTAGGATTCTCCCAAAAGTTAACTAAGCCTTATAATTAAAATTGGAGGGAGTAAATTATAACATAATAAAAAATAAAATTTCAAAAAAAGTTAAAAAAAATTCTTATCGTTACAATAAACATCATTTTAAGTAACTTATTGGGTAAAAGTTCAGTTTGCCCATCGTGGTCCCAAACAAAGGAAAAGGTGAGAAATGTTTCAATCTGACGTTTGCCACCCAACGTCCAATTTATTGCATAGAATGGCGTCCCAAACATACACTTCATTGTTAGGATAAGTTATGGTTGGATTTTGAGGTTTGAATCCGCCTTTGATGGGCCAGACCAATTACTCCGGAATAAAATCATAATAAATAAAGGAAAAGACTTGACAACAACTATTTCCTAAAATGAATTGCTATTAAATTAAGAAAATGTTAACTAATATATATACATATATATATATATATATGGAAGGTTTTCTCCTAATGAGTAAACAACTTAAAATACAAGTTAGAAGATATTAGTAAATCACTTAGTGATTATAACTTGATGGACAAGCAGATGGAGATTAGGAAATTACTTAGCATTTATCACTAGTAATTACAGCTTAAAGTGCAAGCTAAAGATCTCTATAAATAAAGTCTTCCACAAAGCAAAAAACACAATCCAGAGCCATTGATATCTCTTGCACTCTCTCTTCTTTTCTTCCATAATTTCTTTCTGTTGTGTTGCACTGTTGTGCAAACTTTACTTAGGCTCTAGTAGTCTTAACTGATACGTGAGCTATCCTCTTAAATCCGCTATGCAAACCCTAGGTATACTCTAGTAGTCTTAACTAATACATGAGTTATCCTCTTAGATCCAATCCGATCCAGTATGCATCTCTTACCTATATTCTTCATATTCTTTCTAACAGTTATACAACCTCAACTTGACTCAATTAATTTTTTTTTGAAATTTAAAAACTTAAATAAATTATTTTAAAGTATTTATATTTAATTTTTATATCAAACTACTTTTTTTGATTTAAAAAGTGATATATAATTAAATGATAATTGATTTAACTTCCTTAATCTCTTTTAAAAAAAAGTTATCCAAGTCTTATATTAAAGATTTGAGGTAGTACATCATAACTCGACCTTGATTGGCATGGTTTTAAAGTAAAGTGATTGAAAAAAATGAAAAAAAAAATATAATTTCGTTTTTTTTAATTATTGTATACGTAGAACTATAAATACAATAACACTACTGCAACTATCACAAACCTCATGCTGCAGATTATTAAATTCTTAAAATCAACAAGGTTACATATATGTGTGTGTTTATTACCAAGAAGACTATATAAATGCAGGCACATATATACATATATATAGAAGCTATGAATATTGTTTTGTTCTCTAATCAATTGGTATTGCATGGATGATTAACGTACAGAGCAACTAAACCAAACATCGATAGGATAAAACATGTATGTTTATGTTCATCTATTTTACTATCTCTAAAAAAAATTGTGCGGGAGACAAAGGGGCCTGATACGTAATCTATTTGCTACTTTTATTGTGATTGTTATTTTTTTTTTGGCCAGTATTTATAGTGATTATTCATAAAGAGTAAAATCCACCATAAATATTTTATAAAAGAACCAACCATAAATAAAGCGATAGAAAAATTATTCAAGGAATATCAGCCCTTAATATATATCACTCGGCGTTGTTCTTCCCTCTTTCTTATATATATATATATATATATATTGATCGTGCTCAAGTATACTGATCATGCACTGGTACTAGCTCTATTTAATTTGGATGATCTCATAATAAGAACGATCAAAATAAAAGGGGAAAAAAAGAAATATAAACTTTCATGCAATACAAGAAAGTACAAGACATTTCTGTGTTTGTGTGCAATGGATGTGTATTTTTTTTTATGGGATGGGTTGGATTAAATTGAACCCCTATGAAACACAAGCCAAAATAACTTGCGGCATCTAAGTTTTAAATTTCAGTTAATGTTAACTCTCATGAAGATCGCCAAATAATGTAAGCTTGGACGCGAACTTCAAGGACAGATATTAGAGACAAAATAAGAAAGCTGGGTTGAAGCAAACCGTATCCACAATATTTTCTTTATGAACCAACAACCAAATGTATAATATATACGTGTGTATATGACCAGACAGACCGGTAGTTTTCTACAACTTTAGTTCTTCTTTACAGGTTTTATAGATGGCTTTGAATCAAAGCACCCAAGCTAATTAACCTGCACACCCCTCACACATACACACAAAGAGGTAGGGTTCATACAAATATGACTCGAGCAAGCCGCAAAGAACCTTGGCATATAATAAAACAAACGCTATATACATAAGCCTGTATACGTTTCGTATATAATATGCTTTAATTTGAGTGAAGATCTTTTAAAATTCTTGTTTATAAAATGATTGTAGAGTTTTAAATAAAGCTTAATCTTAAACCCTACAAAAATTTTATATCAAAGACTTTTAGAAGATTCATCATAATATTAATTATGTGCTACGCTTTGCCTTGTATGTGATCTGGACGTTTTGCGGTGTCGTGATGATGATCACCAGGTTCTCCGAGTAGTTCGTAATTGTCTTGCTTCATCTCCTTCACCAACTTTTCGCCATCTTTGACCACACATGAGCTTCCCATCACCATCAACACTAACACTGCAGCAATTATCACCAACCTCATGCTTCCAGATCTCGATCTGATTAAACCAAGTTTAATTAATCATCGCCAACAAAAGTACTAGAATGAATGCATCTATATATAGAGCGAGGGGGGGTGTTTAATTAATATCGTTTTGTGTTGAAATCAGTTAGTGCATGTGATTATTCCTTCAGAACAACTCAACCGAGAACGACCGAGTTATGCATATCGATCAGAGGTATATATCTATATATAAGAGAATGTGTGCAGTAACGTACCAGACACTGATGATCACTGATGCTATTATATATGATTTTGTATATTGAGAAGAAGGCAGAAGTTCAAGAAGTTTATATAGAGGGATTGAAGGAAGTGGAACGTCGACAAGTCAACTTTGGAATTATATAATGGTGGGGTTCACATCAAATGAGGCAAGGTTGGTGCGGTGCCCATTAAATTTGTTTTAATTCAAACATGTCATAAAACGATCTCTAGTTTTGAGTATTATATTCTATCATTCATTTTTCTGTGTTTTGGATTTTTAATTTATATTGTGGAGTAAATATGAAAGTCTCAACTGATGACTCGTTGATGCTAATTAACTTCATGTTAAAGTTATATGTAGAGCGCGCTATGTCCCAAAAGTGAGCTGTTAGAGTCGGGGATTTCTGACTTTATAGGGCCCATGATTTAAAGTAATATGCTCAATATGAAACTTATGACAATGCTCCTCCTCGAAAGCTTTATAAAGTCCCTCGTTCAAAGTAACACTCCTGATATAGGTCTCGTTGCAATTTCCATCCGTCCTGTTGTAATTAACTTTATTTAGCAATATATCGGGACCGTAAAAAGTTTTTGTGGCCAAGTGGTTCCCAAGTGCGTCTTAAAATTCTAACGTTATTATAATTAAGATTAATACTCTTTATTTCTACCATTAAATAATCAACAAAAGATAGCTAGCTTCACTAGACTTCTCTTTATTTAGACCAAAGTGGCTACCCTATTATCTGTCTCTAATTAATTGGTTGTTTGAGGACAAGTTCGGTGAAAACAGATACTCCCTGAATGAATCGATTTGAACTCATCAAATCATTAAATCTAAACCGTTTATATCTGACTTAGATGTTCTAGATTTAAATTTTTTCATCTTTATTTTTAAAATAAAAGATTATTTTAATGGGTATAAAATTTAAAATAAAGATAATATTTAACTATGGTTTTTTAAAAATGATTTTTGTTTTTAAATTCATCCGTTGAAAATTATTTAATCCGAACTGTTTTGATCTGATGAGTCATGATGAGCACCAAACTTGTTCCCTGCTGTCCTACATTTTTGTGAATTTACATATTTGAACTATGATACAATCAATTGTTAAATATATAATTATCAGCATTGCATTTTTAGTACCTTATTCCATCGAAAGCAGTATATAAGTGTTCTTCTATAAAATAAAACTACTTCAATATATCAATTAAACACCATTACATATGATTAATATGTTTGGAAAAGGTATAGCAGCAGTGCACCTGCGGGCCTTGTGGTTAAAGATATCGTATGTAGGTATGTGGTGCATGGATCTGTACTTTCTGTTTAAAATAAATTGGGCAGTTTATTAAGTTATCACTGAGAGATAGAAAAAGGATAAGAGACCTATCGTCCGTGGGTTCAACTGGTGAGGGGGTTGGACACGCTCACTAAGGGAGTGGTGTTCGATCCCTAGAAAGACCATTTAGTTGTGGTTCCAATTACGGCGCTTGAAGAGGCATCCCGTAGCCTGTAGAAGTAACCTCTTCCGGGGCTAATTCTCATATGGTTAATGCCCTTTAGTCAGGGGAGCTGGAGGCGTATGTATTCTCCCACCTAGTTTGTAAAGTCGTGTGTCTGGGTTAGGTGCCATGCCCTTAGATCGTAGGTGAGCTCGACCCCTTCCTAAAATTGATTATAAAAAAAAGGATAAAAGTTTTAGTGGGAGAGAATAATGAAGACTCACAGTTATAATATTTTATTTCGCCAACTACAATTATAGTATAAATTATTAAAGGGTCGTTAATTACTCTTTTAAGGGTATGTACAGATATTAGATAAGTTGAGTGTGAGACTGTGTTTCGAGCCCTTTTGACGATAAGTTGTGCTAATGATACTTGTAAGAAATTAAATTGCATATAACTAGAATTTATAAGGGAGATTTACAATGAGGTCCCAAATAAGAGACTTTATGTCAAATAGGTCTCATGAAATCGCATATTTACAGTCAGGTCCCAGGTTTCAGAAATTTATTATTGTCAAGTCCCAATTAACAACTCCGGAGTTGTTCATCGCGCTACTGGGGTTGTTAATTACAACCTTCCGAGGTTGTAATTAACAACCCCAGCAACGCAATTAACAACCCTTGGACCTGACTATAAATATACGATTTCACGGAACCTATTTGACGTAAAGTCCCTTATTTGGGACCTCATTGTAAATTTCCCAATTTATAATGCATCATCAATGTAAACTAGACATTACAAGATCTCTCTCTCTCTCTCTAAAAATATTCATGCATAGTAAATTAAACAATAAGGGTCGATGTGGTAGGTATTAAATGAAGCTATTTCTTTTCTTTTCTTTTTTGAATTGGCAAGCACTATCAAAAGTATTATTAGATTAATTGTAATTAACCAATTTCTGTTAGATGATTAGTGATTTGTTATTTTGTTTGTTATGATGTACAACTCAGCAACATTATGTATATAAACTTGATTATACCATTAATGAGAATCAATTCATTTTCTCTCCAAATATTTTTGTCTGGTAACATGGTATCTAGAGCCTCTTAATTTCCTCTCTCTTTCACTTTCCCTTTTTCCTTCCCTCTCGATTTTTTTAGGTCAAACCTATTGTTCTTCCATGGTTGCCGACATTCTTCTTGACCAAACTAGTCTCTTTTACATTCATCCTAATGAGAATCCAACTCTCATTTTGGTTGCTCCCCCTCTCAATGACTCCAATTATCATACCTGGGCTCGAGCCATGAAAATGGCATTACTCTCAAAGAATAAATTGAAGTTCGTTGACAGGACCATTTCTCCTCCATCAACTTCGGATCCATTATTTTTAGCATGGGAACGGAGTAACAATCTGGTACAAGGTTGGCTTACCAAATCTCTTTCACCAACCATCGCAAAGAGTGTTCTATGGTTTGATCGAGCTTATGAAATTTGGAGTGATCTTCGGTCTCGTTACTCTCAATTAGACACCTTCCGCATCACAGATCTCCAGGAGGAAATATATCGTCTCAAGCAAGGAAGCCTTACTGTAAGTGAATACTATACTCAATTAAAGATTCTCTGGGATGAACTTTCAAATATCCGACCTCTAAAACCTTGTACATGTGGTTCAACTAAAAGTGTTCTTCATCATCGGGAACATGATCATGTCATTCACTTCTTAAAGGGATTAAATGATCGATTTACTTATGTGAAATCCCAAATTATGTTGTTAGATCCTCTTCCCCCAATTAATCGTGTGTTTTCCATGGTTCTTCAACAAGAACGAGATATTCCTCTGATTCAACTTTCTTATTTGCGACAAAGAACACTACTAGTCGGCCTCTTAATTTTGGATCTCAAAATAATGCAAATAAGCATTGTACATATTGTGGCAAGCCTTGTCATACTGAGGAGACCTGTTATCGCAAGAATGGATTTCCACCGGGCTTCAAATTTCGCTTCTTTGGTGGTTCTTCTCTAATGGTAAATCGGCTTTCAATTCAGGATTCTGGTACTTCTCACGCCATTGCTTCTGTGACAACATCATCTACTTCAACTCCTTCAACAGCTTCTATCCTTCCTCATTTTTCTGAAGAACAATATCAACGACTTATTCTTCATCTAAATTCAACTTTGTCACCTTCCCCTTTTGTCAATCACATTACCATCTACAAGTATCTGTGGCTCTTTTTCTTCTAATCAATCCATCACCTGGATAATTGATTTAGGGGCTACTGATCATGTTTGTTGTTCTTTGGATTTATTTTCATCCTATCATCCTATTTCCCCAATTTATGTTAGCCTTCCTATAGGTTCTACTGCTATTGCTTCATTTTCAAGCACAATTACGATTTCTTCTTCCTTAACTATAAACAATGTTCTATTTCGTCCTAAATTTTCATTTAATATTATTTATGTTTCCCGTCTTGCTTCTCACAATAATTGTTTTCTTACTTTCTCTTCCACCTCTTGTTAGATACACTCACTCCATCCTTTGGAGATGATTGGTTCAGTTAAACTCTATGAAGGGCTATACATGTTGATTGTAGATATGGTGCCTCATCCTTCCACTTCTCAAATTCACCTTACAACTATTGGTTTTGCCTCAACTTCCACTCTTTGACATCTTTGTTTAGGCCACGTTTCTGATTCTGTTCTTTCAGTATTACATAAGCAATTTTATGATGTTTCTTGTACTCCTATTTCAAACCCCTGTGACACTTGTCATTTTGCTAAACATAAACGAAATCATTTTCCTAGAAGCACAAGTTTTAGCAATAAAAGTTTTGATCTGATTCTTGTTGATATTTGGGGACCTTTTTCTAAACCTTCTATTTTTTGTCATTGATATTTTCTGACCATTATGGATGATTTTTCTCGTTATACTTGGTTATACTTGATAAAGACCAAATCTGAAACAAGAACTCATCTTCACAATTTTATTGCCCTTATTGAAAATCAATTTTCTACATCTATTAAAGTCATTCGTTCAGATAATGGTGTTGAATTTTCTGTCTGATTTTTATCACTCCAAGGTATCATTCATCAAACCTCTTATGTGGATACTCCACAACAAAATGGTTTGGTTGAATGCAAATACCAGCACATTTTGAACATTGCTAGAGCATTACTTTTTCAATCTCATATTCCTATTTCATACTAGTCTTGTGCTATTTTGCATGCCACTTATATCATTAATAGATTACCTTCACCCATTATCCAAAACCTCACTCCTTTTTACAAATTACATACCATTTTCCCTTTATGTTCTCATTTAAAAGTGTTTGGTTCCCTTTGTTTTGCTTCTACTTTATCACAAAATCGATCTCAATTGGACTCTTGAGCTAGAAAATGTATTTTCTTGGGCATTCCATCTGGTGCCAAGGCATTCATTTTACTGGATTCCCCTCACCCATCAACCATTTAAACTTGATGATGATTCCCCTCACCCATCAACCCTTTCCCCTCCTTCTTCAGCTTTACCAATTTCTAGTTCTCCTCCTCCTACCCATTCATCATCACTTTTTCATACTCCTCCTCCTCCTAATTCACCGCCCTATCGTCGCTCAACCAGAACCCATCATCCACCATCATATCTGCAGAACTATCATTGTGCTCTTATTTCTGCTTCTGATCAATCATTTGCTTGGGAAACTAGTGTTAGGTATCTCTCTCTTCGGTTCTGTCGTATTCTTCACTTTCCTCTTCTTATAAACGTTTTGCTTTATCTATATCTTCTTCTCCTGATCCAAAGACATATAAACAAGCTGTTAAACATTCCATTTGGCAAAATGCTATGTCTACAAAAATTACAGCCCTTAAGAAAAACCAGACCTTGATTCTAACTCCTTTACCACCCGAAAAAAGAACCATTGGATGTAAATGGGAGTATCGTACCAAATTCAAAGCTAATGGTGATATAGAACGCCACAAAGCTAGATTGGTTGCCAAATGTTTCACTCAAACCGAGGGCATCAATTATTTTGACGCATTTTTACCTGTAGCTAAGATGACTACTCTTCATTTGCTTCTTTCCATTGTTGCAGTTAAAAATTGGCACTTACATCAATTGGATGTAAATAATGCTTTTTTACATGGTGATTTACATGAAGACGTGTACATGGATTTACCTCCTGGATTCATACCATCTCAGCCCAATATGGTGTGCAAGCTTCATAAATCTCTTTACAATTTCAAACAGGCCAGTCGACAGTGGTATTCAAAACTTTCTTATGCTTTATTATCATCTGGTTATCAACACTCAGGCTCTTATCATTCTCTATTTTTTAAGGCTTCTGATGCTTCCTTTATTATCCTTCTTGTATATGTTGATGATGTGGTTCTTGCCAGAAATGATATTTCTAAAATTAATCATGTTAAGCAACAGTTACATGAATCTTTTACTATCAAAGATCTTGGTGAATTGCGCTACTTTCTTGGACTTGAATTGGCCCGCTCTAAAGATGGCATTTTTCTATCTCAAAGAAAATTGGCTCTTGAACCTCTTGATGACACGGGTTACCTTGCTTGCAAACCCTCTTCTTCTCCTATGGATCCTCATTTGAAGCTTTCTAAAGCTAAGGGCACTCTTCTCTCCAATATCTTACAATATCTTACTACCACCAGACCTGATCTCAATTTTACAACACAACAACTTAGTCAATTCATGGCTAATCCTCGTGACATTCATCTCCAAGCTACGTATAGAGTTCTTCATTATCTTAAAGCTTCACCTGGTGATGGTCTCTTTTTTATGCTTCTTCTTATTTAAAACTTCAAAGTTTCAACAATTCTGATTGGGTGGGATGCTTGGACTCTAAGAGGTCTGTTACTGGGTTTGCTGTATTTCTTGGTTCATCCTTAATCTCTTGGAAGGCCAAGAAGCAAGCTACTGTCTCCAAATCATCATCTGAGGCTAAATATCGTGCTTTATCAGCCACTACTTGTGAACTTCAATGGATGATTGATCTTCTCTCTTATTTTCATTTGTCACATTTCGATCCAGCTCTAATTTACTATGACAACCAATTTTCCATTCAGATTGCTTCTAACCCCACCTTTCATGAAAGAACCAAACATATTGAACTTGATTGCCATCTCATTAGGGAAAAGGTCCAAGCTAAAATCATTTGTTTGCTCCTTGTTCGCTCTTCGGATTAGCTTGCAGATGTCTTCACCAAACCTTTACTTCTAGCAAGATTTCATGAGCTTATATCCAAGCTAGGCATGAAAAATATTCATGCTCCACCTTGCGGGGGTGTCAAGTGTATTATTAGATTAATTGTAATTAACCAATTTCTGTTAGATGATTAGTGATTTGTTATTTTGTTTGTTGTGATGTACAGCTCAGCAACATTATGTTTATGTATATATACCTGATTATACCATTAATGAGATTCAATTCATTTTCTCTCCAAATATTTTTGTCTGGTAACAAGCATTGCTTGGGTAGGGGTCAAATCCTGTTAAGTGCCATAAAAGGATGGCCTACATGCCACTGCACCACCAAGACGCTAGCAAGCTACTCCCTTTTTCTCTATATATAAGAGGTTTTCAACGAAATCCTGAGATTTTAAACAACAATTAAAAGTAGTTAAATGTAATAACTAGGTCAAAAATTTAATTTTTTTCCAAAAAAATCTCCTTTTTATGATAAGTGAGAGAGAATAATAATGAGAAAAGATAAAAAAGAATGTATGCACTTTGTAATATAATGATTAATTATAGTAAAATGAGTAAAAATGTATTTGTTATTGAGAAACTCAAAAAGAATATTATATTTAAGGATAAACATATTTGGAAAAAAAAATTATATATACGGACTGATGGAGTATATATATAAATATATTCCCTTCATTTCTATTTATAAAACCCCGTTGACTTTTTTGGAGAATCTTAGAAAAATCCTAAAAAAGCTAATTACATTATTTAATCATATCATATATCATATTTTATTACATAATATATTAGTTCATAAGTCAAACAACATAATTTAAAGAAAAACGATAAATTTTAATGTTTTAGAGTAATGTAATTAGCTTTCTTAGGATTTTTCTAGGATTCTTCAAAAAAGTTAATGAGGTCTTATAAATAGAAACGGAGGTAGTATATGATATATGGAAAGGAAGAAGAGGCTTCCAGATCAAGCACTTGAGTTTATCTCCACGGAAGGGATGATAATTGATATTGAGTGCTTTGCCCAATATTAAATTTTGATGTTTAAGTTAATTGTGTGTGTGTGTGTGTGTGTGTGTGTGTGTGTGATATGGGGTTGCTTGGTAGCTTTGTGTTTAATTTATCCTAGATAATTGTAAGTGGAATGAAAATAGGGAAGTTCCACCATTCAAGATTACTAATTATATATATGTGTTGCAAAACTTGGACGCCACTTGATTAATCACATTGATTTGATGGGCAACAGAATCAGATTAATTTCTTCGAATCCCTCCTAAATAGATAGATAAAAACCGTAATTTTTTGGTAAGTGATATATTAACAGTTGCTCTGCACTAACCATTAACCAATATATACAAACTGGCCCTCCATTATTGGAACAAATATTCGATTAATGAGCTATATGATTACGTGCATACGTAAACATCCACTAATTAAGCATCACAAATTAACTATTACAACACGTGTGTATATTACTATATAGCTTCTCACTACACATACTTACGCGTGCTTATCCTCTTAAGTATTTATAACACACATAGAAATAGATGGTTCATCAATGTTTTGTCCTACCAACAATTGATCACATCCCTTGATATAAAGAAAAACATCCTAAAACAATTTGTTGGGTGGTAAGTGACATCACCTTATGTATAAAGAAAAGAGCACAAGTTTAAATCTCAGAGAGCACGCTTATTGGGAGGAGCAAAAATCATTTGTATACCATTGACCGAATAAAAAAAATAATAAAAGAACAAAATCTTTCACTTCTACTATAGTCGACAGATAATTTGAAGAACATGAATATATGACAGAAAAAAAGTAATGAATTAAGGCATAATTAAGCTAGCCACCTTATTAAACTAAGTGTGTGTGTGTGTGTGTGTGTAATTAAACACCCAATATATATATCACTATACGAAGCTATATGAAGAGCGAAAATGCTCAAGAATTATATAAAAAAAAAACATTGTTAAGGATAGACGTAGTAGTCAACTTTATAATAATTAATGTATGAATATAAGACAATATAGGGCCTGTCACGTCCTGTAGGAAAAATTTAATTAAGTTCATTATCCACCATAATTATTACTCGAAACTGTTAAAATTGTGAAGTCGGTAACCATCATAATTTCATTTGTGAGAACTAAGAAATAAGGAAATTCCACTTTCATTAGTGATTCTTGCTTTCTGTTTCTGGTTTAGATTCTTTTTGCAGAAGCTTACGTTCCACTTTGCTTGCTTGCCTATTCCTTTTCACACACACATATCTCGAACTCGAGTTTCTGAGTCAAATATGCCTTCACTTCACACAAAGGCAAGATGAATATAGAGTTTATTTTGCTTGCCTATTCCTTCACACACATTTAATCTAATTTACTTTAATTTCATATATTTGTTCTGATGGTATAAATTGACCGTCTTTGCAATATTTTTTCATTATATTGGAACAAGACACATTCACACAAGTGACTATTTTTACGCGTTGCAATCTTAATTTACCACTTCCTGCCCTCATTTAATTGATATCAGATGTCTTTTCTCAGCTTTTTCCTTGGTTGTACAACAATAAATAATTTCTTTTGACCACGTATTATACTGCCTTTGTTTCTAAATACAAGAGTTATTAGCTTGATTGGTTTATTTTAAAAATATTAAAAAAACTAAATAAATTATTTAATTTATACTATTATACCTTTAGGTTTTATTTCTATTTATAACTCAGAAAAAATAATTTAGAGAAAATTAATATATATAAATATTTTAAATAATTTAATTAGATAAAAATTCAATTGAATCTTATATTTATGACCATAATTTCTTAAAAAAATTTATATATCAAGGTCAAATTGTCCAGTAATCGAATAATCGTGTGCGTGTGTGTGTGTGTAACTGATCATTTAGATGCATTTTTAGAGATCTTTTTTTTCCCCCGATGGTGCCTTTTTAGAGATCTAATAACCAAGTGCATGCGTCAAATCAGTGTGTGCGCGTGTGGGGTATGTTTTTTTGCCCAATAATATATATATATATATATATATATCATACTTATATCAAGTTCCATTAGTTCTCCAATCACATGTGATTATGTGTCATATTTATTATATTTGAATTTATAATTAAATGATAATAATTTAAATATAGGATTCATTAGAGAACTTAATGAAATGGATATAAAGAAATTGACTTAAGTAATTTTCTATATATATATATATATGGTATGCTATCCATTATGTGTGTGTAATTTTATTATTTATAGACGTTATTGCAAGGTAACTGTTATTTTACTTATTTCTCTGTGTTATTGTTTTTCTTATTTTTTCATATATATTTCTCAAACAAATCTGAATATCTCCTGCCCAATTGGGCGAGGGACTGGCTCTAGTTATATAAGAGAGGATCTAATATTGATTAATACAAAAATTTATTTGAAACGAAATTTATTTATCTATAGTAGTTATAGATGAGTTATGCAACCAATAACAATTTATTCATGAATTCTGTGCATGCATGCATACATAAGAAAATTATGAACATTTATGTATGTTCACCATAAAAAAGGGAGAAGAAGAAGAAACAGGTCCTAAACAAGAAACTTAAATATTTTCTCAGTCTCATTTTCATGAGATCAAATTTTAAAATTTGTATATCAACCTATTATATTTATAATAAGTGATTAGGACCTGTAGGTAATCAATCCTCTTATTCAGGATCTATATGTAATTCTCCTTTAAAAAAAAAAGTGTTAGAGGCAAAGCCCTCAATAATGTCTTTCTATATTTAGTAATTAATCGTGCTAGTGAATAATGGATCGTTATGGAGGCCCTCCATAACTAACGTGGATTTTGTACCATATATAAATCTTTTAATCTTGGCCCCTCATTCTCTTATACATTTATATTATCTTCGGTCTTAAATATAGAGTCAATTAACTTTTTAAGAAAGATTAAAGAAGTTAAATAAATTACTTTAAAGTATTTATATTTATTTTTTATGTCAAACTAATTTTTCTAACTCATAATCTGATTTATAATTAAATGATAACTTATTTAGCTTCCTAAATCTCTTAAAAAAAAAGTTACATGGGTCTTATATTAAAAATGGGAGGTAGTACATCATAGCTCAACCTGACTGGCATGGTTTTAAAGTAAAGAGAGTGAAAAAAAAAGAAAAAAAGAAAAATATAATTTCTTTTTTATATTATTGTATATGTAGGAATATAAACACAATATATAATATCCTATATGAAACACATGCCAGATTAACTATGGGCATGTAACTTTAAATTATATAGCATATATCGAGCACGAAAGTAACTGAAAATATGTCTGCATGATAAGTCGAAACATTATTCTGTATTCTAGCTTCCGGATTCTGAAATTATTTCAGTTAATTTTCATGTACGTTCTGGAGAATCAACATATACGTGTTTTTTAGAACGGAAGCGCACGTCGACATAATGACACAGATATTTGAGACAAAATAATAAAAATGAAGCAAACCATGCATATTTTCTCAGTATTTTATTCATTAATCAACCATCATATATTGTCATCGACAAATTGTCCCAGTTACAACACTACCCATCATATTTAGATGAGGATATTAAGCATAAATCTATCGTTGACGTATTTGTATGACCATAACACATGCAGTAGTTTGCTACAACCTTAGTTCTTTACAGGCTTTATTCATGGCTTAGAATCGAAATATCGAAACCTCCAAGCTATACATACATACATTACACACAGACATGTAGGGTACATAAAAATATGACAAGGAAATTAAAGCATATGCATGCAGCCGAACAACTTGACTGTATATATAAAAGATTCTTGATTATAAAATTGTTGTGTGGAGTTTTAAGAAAGAGAAGTAAGATCCTTTTTGCTTTGTCTATCTCACTTGTCTTTTAAAGCTCATACAAGAATTTTATAATCATGAACTGTACGACGTACGTACGTAGAAGATTCAAAATATTTGCTAATTAATTAAGGATTGCCTTGAGCTGCAGGGTTGGCAGTGATCTTACGAGGTGGACTATAATCTCTGATAGGGATACGATGATGATCATTATTATCAACAAGTACTCCCTTATTCTTGATAGGGTCACGATGATGATCCTTATAGTCGATGAAGAACACGGATCCCTTATTATTGATATCGTCACCTTGATGATCATTATCAACCAGCACTCTCTTTTCTTTCTTCTCCTTCACAAACCTCTCGCCATCTTTAGCCACACAAAAGTTTCCCATCACCATAAACACTAACACTGCAACTATCACAAACCTCATGCTGACAGATTATTAAATTCCTGAAATCAACACGGTTATATATGTATGTATGTATGTATGTATGTATGTATGTATGTATGTATGTTAATTACCAACAAGACTATATTAATGCATGCACACATATATATAGAAGCTATTAATATTGTTTTGTTCTGTAATCAATTGGTATTGCATGGATGATTAACAGAGCAACTAAACCAAACATCGATAGGATAAAAGTGTGTAGATATATATAACAAACATGGTAACGTACCAGATACTGAGTGCTGATGCTATATTATATGAACTTAGCTTGTGTTCGAAAAGAAGAGGGGGCTCAAGAAGCTTATATAGAGAAATTGAAGCCGGTGGAATATCGACAAGTCAACTTTCGAATTATATAATGGTGGTGGAGTTGACACCAAATGAGGTGTGGTAATTAAGTGCGATTCCCATTAAATTTGTTATAGTTCAAAGATATCATTACACGATGTCTAATAGTTGCGAGTAATTTTCCATTTTTAGGGATTTTGGATGTATAATTATGGACTACATATAGCTAGAATGATCCAACTAACTCGCCGGTTGTGGCAAATTGCATGTACACGTTTATATATATATATATATATATATCGATAATTTCTTGTATTTCCTTATCCTCGTATATAATTAACTTGATATAACTAATTTTTGGAAGCGTACAAAGTATTTGAATGAAAGGGCTTTATATTGATATTGATAATACAATGAAGAATAATTTTTGTAAAAGAAGTCAGCTGACTCTTGTATTAAGAATCGGATGGGCACTATTTACAAATGACCAGAATAATGATTAAAAAGAGCTACTAAATGAGATTATTGGGCTTAAGAGGAGGAGTAGTAGTAGTGAGAATACATATTTACGTATAGAAGTGGCTAGTGCAGTGTGGAAGGTATATGTGTAGAATTTGGTGGATGTTTTCTCCTTGATATTCTCGTATTATCTCTAGTCCATCTCTTGGGAATTTCCTCACTTCATTATCCTTCTCAGTCCGTAATTTTTCCTCTGAGCACCTTTGATATATTGATGAGCTATGACTGACGAGAATTTTCATTAATACTCATTCCGGTTCTTAATATAATATTCAATTAGATTGTTTTTAGTTCGACTAAAAAAATTAAATAAGTTAGTTGTTCATATAACATATGTCACGATTATTAAATTATTATATATCAATTTATAATTCAGATAAATTTGTTTGGTATAGAAAAAATAAATATAAATATTTTAAAGTAATTTATTTAACTTCTTTTAATCTTTTTTAAAAAAATAATCTGGTCTTATATATTAAGAACTAGAGGTAGCACAATTTATGTATTTCATTGAATTTGTTTTGTGATACTGGCTAGCTAGTATTTGTGGACAAGTGGGTTCCCAAGTGCTTCCTAAAATTCTACCGATATTATAATTAAGAATGCTCTTTCAACCATTAAGTAAATTAATAATCAACAAACCTAAGCTTCAGTAAACTAGTCTATATATATAGCCCAAAGTGGCTACTCTATTTATGCGTCACTAGATAGTTGTTTGTTTGAGGGCGTACATGATCCGTGAAAAACAAATAATGCTTTCATACTTTTTTGTGGTATATTCTACGTTAATTATGATACGACGAACCGTTAAACATATAGAATAATAATGCAATTACCACTTAAAAATTGTTAAAACAACTGGTAATTTGGTTTCTTTATCAAAAATTGAAGAAGAGTCTAAATCCACAGCAATCGAAATGAGGAAAAACAGAGAGACTATACGTCTTAAATTTAGTCTTGTACTTAAGTCTTGTTAATAGAACAAACCATATTATAAGATTTTTTTTTTCTCTTTACTTGAGGTATAAAGTTGTCTAAATTCGGATTTTAAATTACGTACTAGATGCATATCTTTGCATGTCAAAAAAGATTTTAAAAGATGAATCAACCATGCATATCTTTGCATATATACGTTCTATATATCAAAAGCAATATATATATATATATATTCTATAAAATCAAAGTGCTTTAATATATTAAGTAATATCGCCACTATAACATTAATCAAATGACAGGAATATGATATACTATGTCTCTCCATAAGTGGAAAAGGTACATCAGCAATCTAGCCGTTTTGGGTAACGATATTGTATTGCAGGGGTCTCTGTATTTTATTTTCCATTTAAATTAAATGAGTTGGGCGATTATTTGTGATGAGTTTCTTGAGAGAGAATAAGAAAGTTATGTTTATATTAATTTATAATAAGGACCTTTACTCTTTCTGGGATATAAAGATATATTATATTAATTATGTGATACCTTGAGCCTCCAAGTTTTGTGCCCTTTTGATGATATATATTGAATGTTTGTTTTGACAGTGAGACAACTTATCTTATTTATAAATAAATCACTTATTCTACTACCAATCCACACTAATTTTTGTTGCATGCATTGGCACATATAAGTCATATATATATTATACTTTGTCACAGGCATTCCTCGTAAATATTAATTAATCCCAATTTGTTCTCTCGTTGTGAGAGTTTGTTAGCTCTCATTCATTAAACTTATAATGTCACAATGATTTCAGCTCAATTGAAATTCAAACGATATACAATCGTGAATTCAAATAACTCGTACTCATTCTGTTTGCATTTACTATTATAGTCCTTAAAATAAGATATATTCATTTAATTTGATTAAATTAAAGAAATTAGTTGAGTTAGTTGGTATACTAGTATTTTCTAAAAACCTAAGTATCTTCATTAATTTGATAATTCCCTATCCTCTTTGACTATTGTTGAGAGAGCATCAATAAAAGTAAATTAGAAAAATATTGACAAATATGTAAAATATGTCTTATATTTAAAATTGAGATTAATTCTCAAATATTATCCTATAATTAAGACAAGGAAAGTATTAATCATTGAAATGGAAAGGGGACAAAATGGCAGAAGAACAAGTGAGCAGTACGACAAGCAACATAAAACACCATATTTTAACTAAAAACCTTAAAGTTTGAATTTTTTGGATATGGCATCTCTCCTTTTTCCCCCATCAGTGCCTTTATTTACCCCTTTCATGACCATTGGATCAAGATGTAATGGCTCACATTTAATATTTCCTTCTCATCTTTCTCTCCATTTCCTTCACATCATTCTCTCCATTCTAATAATATTTTTTATAAAATATTAAATATAGATCATTAGATTTTTATCGAATAGTCATGAAGGGTATAAAGGAGGACAGTGGATAGGAAAAAGAAAAGAGAGAAGCCAAGTCCGAATTTATTACATTTCCTACTTGATTATGTACTTTTATTACTTATTAAGCTCTATCCGAGGTAAAACTTCTTAGATCAACTCAAGTACACCCATACTTTTCTATCAATGGAAGTCCACCCATACTTGGGCATCCTCACATTTATTAATGAAATTAAATTGCACATAAATATAATTTACAAAGCATAATCAATGTAAATTAAACCAAGGCATTATTTCAAGAGCCTCACATGTGATTAAAGGATGTGATAGAAAGGAAACAAAGGCTTCTAGATCAGGCATTTGCGTTTATCCCAACGCAAGGAATGATATTGAGTGCCAATATTGATTATTGTTACTCAAGTGTATAATAATGTATGATTACGGAGTTGCTAGCGATACCTTTACGTTTAATTAATATATCCTTATAATTATTAGTGGACCGAAAATAGGGAAATTCCACCAACTTTATATATACTCAAGCTTACTTGCTATATATACGCATTGCTATCAAAAGCAAAATGGGGCATATAAATATTTTGGCAAAACTTCGACGCATGACTTGATTACATTGATTTGATGGGAACACAATCCAGGAAAAGTAATTTCGAAAAATCCCTATTATTAGTAAATACGAGTAACGAAATATAGATAGATAAACTTAACAAAAAGTTACCCTCGCAATTTCTTTTGGGATCGGATATATATTAATGAATATCTATGTCAATTACTAATACAGCTGCTCTGCACTAACCATAGATATTTAAACCACTACTAATCAAAGCACACCCTTGCGCTCTCATGATGATGAGTTTATGACTTCTCTGAAAGATTGATATAGGCGCAATCTTATTTGAGTAATTTATATACACAAAATATATAGTTACCCCTTAAATGTATAATGTTATTATCTATTATTTTTTTGGATATAGGACGCCAAAAGGTAAATTACAGATTATTCCTCAATAAATAAGGGTCTAAACATATGAACCAGTAAAAATAATTAAATCAAATGCTAGGGGCAGCGAAATGAATACGAACTACCCAATCCCATTTTTGTTTAGATTAGTGTTTTAGAATAGTTTTAATGATCTACAAGATAAGTATATATATAAGAAGAGTTTTGTCTTGACTTACAGAAAAAAAACTTCTGAAACTGTGGTTTTAAAGTTATCCAAACACAAATTTAAGCCAAATTTGTACATCCTCCACAAGCAGCTGTGCTTCATGAGATGGGGCACACCCTATCTTCAACAAGTCAACCACAGGAAATGAATGAGTTTCCAGAATCGAGTGCTTCACACCTCTCTTCCAAACCAACTTCAAACCCATATAACAAGTCTAAAGCTCGGCATGTAGCTCATCAATAATTTGAATGTGTGTGTGTGTATTCTCAAGAGCTAGTAAGAACGTAAACTATATATTAGCGTTTCAGAATGAATATGTACGAAGATATAGTTGTCAATAATTTGAACTGTTATTTAAAAAAAAAAACAAAAGTATCAATATTATTAATTGTTTTATCCGTCATTCCTTGAAAGATTGATGGACCTATAGTGATATTATTTCACAAAAATGAATTTTAAACCTCCAATAATTAGCATAAAAGCCAATTGAATTTTTTGTTGAGAGATTAAAAAAATTAAAGTTACTAAATCATAGTCTGTACATTATTAAATAATTATATATAAGTTTATAAGTCAATTGACTCTTATATTAAGGACTAGGGATAGTATCATGTAGCTCTTATTTACTAAATTTATGGTTTTAATTATATTGTCTGCTATATCTTTTGTAACAAAATATGCCTTTTCTTTTGTGCTTATGGTTCAAAATCTGATGAACAAAACATATTATTCATGACTTATTATAAATGCATTTTCTTAAAAAAACTTTATATTATATTATATTAATATTATATATGTACTGATGACTATATTTATCTGATTCGAGTTACATTTATCTGTTTCGAGTTACATGAAGCAATATAAGTGCTTGAATATATAATTATGAAGAAGCTTCTTGACAAAACAGTACGTAGCGAGCAAGAAGTGCACATATAATTTCTTTCTCCATTGAACACAGACTTAATTATACAGATTACGATAGTTTACAATAACTGAGCCACACCTTACAACCACGTGTGTGTGTGTGTTACAAACATTACCATATATATTTTCCACTACAAACTCTATATATCTTGATATGGAGTTATTAGTGACATGTACTGAATTCAATTGGCTCCACCTTGATTTCCTCCATTACCACCATTAAAGTCCTGCCTGGGGATGTAATGATGGTTGGTCAAAGAGCTTCCGCCACCATCGCTGTCGCCATTATTACCAGGCTTTCCGTCCTCTTCATCTTGCTTCTTCACAGTCGCCATCGTTTCCTCCATACTTGTTAACTTTCTGCTTCCATCAGCCAAGCATATTCCCACTATCATTAATAGAACCAGAAGAAGCCTTGCAAACCTTATTCCTTGCATCTTGGTCATTCCCTGCAATTCTGCATATATCGATTAGCTAGGAACGATGGCTAGATAAGTAAATTGTAAACTTAAGATCTGTTCATTATATATATATATATATATATATAAGGGATCTAATTGACAAAACCAAATCATGTGATGAACTTAAAGTAGATAATAGATTGATATTACCTGGAGGGAGACGTAGTGAAAGCTTTTGAGTGATAGACTTTAATTAAAGGTGATGAAGATAGCCAGCAGAGATTGAGCTATTTATATACAGAAGCTTAGAGAATGCTTTGCATTTAGTAATTTTTAACGGAGCTCCCCAGTCAGACAAAATGTGGTGGGATCATGATGCCCCTTTAAATATGAAATTAATTTTTTTTTTCTGATGTGTAATGATGGATTTGTGAGAATAATTAATTAATATTGGCATGGCCATTAATAAGAAAACACGTACTGTACTCCAAAATAAGTATGGAAATATCTGTGGGTTAGTTGGGCCCCAAAAAAAATAAGGGAAAACTTTCAAAAAAGAGAAGTGAAATAGAGAAATCCTAATTTAGTACGGTGAAATAGGAAAATCCCAAATCAATTTTTTTTTTTTTTTTTTTGGGTAATTACGAAAATGCCACTGAATTTTTCACAACACCAGTATCGTAATTCACAACACGAGTATCTAAATTAACAACATCAAGTACTATGTATTTACACTGTGAGTTGTTTGTGCTGATATTGTTAATTTAGATACTCATGTTGTAAATTACAATATTGGTGTTGTGAAAAATTTAATGGCATTTTCGTAATTACCTAAAAAAGTACAAAAAAGACTAATTTGAGATTTTCCGATTTTGCTATACGGAATTGGGATTTTTCTATTTCACTTGTCTTTTTTGAAAATTTTCCCTACTTAATAATATCATATGTTGTGTTTTATTACATTATATAGTAGTTTATAAGTCAAATATCATAATTTGAAGAAAAACGAAAAACTTTAATGTCTTAAAGCAATGTAATTATCTTTCTTAGGAATTTTTTTGGATTCTCTAAAAGGGTCTTATAAATAGGAATGGAAGGAGCATATATTTATTATTATATGTGTTTATAATTAAGTGATAATAATTCAAAAAATAGAATACATGATCATATGTAATTGGAAAATCATTTGATGAAATAAATATGAAGAACTTGATTTAAATATTTTGCTTGATACAATTATTGTGTTGTGGCTTTTTCATTATACCCTAAGATACATTCTAAGGTACGAATGCCTATAAGAATTTTATGTGTTAACCTGAAACAGCTTTTATGTGTTAGCATGTGTGTGAAGTTTTGAAATGCTGAAATTTTCATTCATAATATGTTCATATTTTAACTTTATTTTTTATAAATTAATTTTGATAATATTTATATTAAGACTAATATTTATTTATTATGAATTAAATTAGAAATTTATTATTGTTTGAATATTATTTTTTTTAAAAAAAAAGAACGGCGTATGAAGGACCTGCCCTTATTCCTGGCCTTGGCCGACAAAGCTCTATATCCATGCCACATCAACAAATCTTTTTCCCCTATTTTTAAAATAAGTTGTTCATTTTTTAAGTTTAAAATATACTTTTATAATAGTTCTCAAAAAATATATAAGGTATACTTTTAATCCCTTAACTTTATAAATTATACTTTTACTCTTATAATTCTAAAACTTTTAATGTTGCTAACGAAAACCAGAACTCTCAAGTGATGACTTTGAAAACTTAATTGATGATTGCATAATTAAATGTTATGAATATTAAATTTAAAATATGAGTATATTGAAAAATATCTAGCATTTATATGAGTAAATGTTATTAGTCATTACTTGAGTTTGTCATGACATAGTTTTCAGTTAATAACATTAATGGTGTTAGAATTAAAGGACTGACAATATAGTTTAGCCATTTTTTAAATTATCTTTCATCCAAAAAAAAGGAAATTTAAGGGTAAGAATTTTAACTTGGAATCAAAGTGAAAGTTAAATTAAGAAACCCAAGAGAAGGATAAAGTCAAGATAAGTAAAGGGCAAAACAAACAAACAAACAAATACATTACAGATAAGTCATTTTTGTTAAAATCTAAATATGACCGAAAAAAGGCCAAGAAAAGAGGTGAGACAAAGAAATGGACAGAAGTAAGTCTTTATATTATATTATACTTAAAAAACAAAAGGGGACAACGACTTTTTTCGTGTTTGTTTTATTTTAATATTTTATCGTTTTAATTAATCATATCATTCCGCCAATAATTAATTATATTTAGCTATTATTCTTGTTGACCGGAAAGCTGATGAGTTCATTCTTTTGCAGAAGAATTAGCTGACAGTATTAATTACAATGGGTACTGCTGCTTCAACTTCAAGCGCTTCCTCTCAACCAATTTATTCAAAGAAATATGATGTGTTCATCAGTTTCAGAGGAGAGGACACGAGCAAAAATTTCACTAGCCATCTTCACATTTCTTTCACCCAAAAGTCTTTAAGAACCTTTATTGATTATGAGCTTCCCAAGGGCGATGATATCTCTGAATCTCTCATCGAAGCAATCAGGGATTCTAGCATATCTGTCGTGGTCTTCTCAGAAGACTATGCTTCCTCAAAATGTTGCTTGGAAGAGCTCACTCAAATACTCCAATGCAGGAAAGATCAAGGTCAGTTTGTGATTCCTGTGTTCTACAATGTTGACCCATCTGATGTTCGCAAGCAAAAGGGGGCTTACGAGGAGGCATTTGCAAAACATGAGAGATTTAGGGCACAACCAGGACAAGTTGAAGAAATGGAAAGATGCACTTTTTGAAACTGCCAATTTAGCTGGGTGGAACTCTCAATCCTTCAGGTAATTATATATTCCTTTACCAATATTGAAGGGATTTTCTAATTAATTAATTAATTAATTCTTATCAATTGATTGTTTTATTTAATATTTTAATGTGCTAGGGATGAATCTGAACTAATTCAGAACATTGTTAATGATGTTATGCAAAAATTAGATCATAAGCATCCCAAGGATATTAGAAGATCTTGTTGGAATTGATGAAAATTGTGAATGTATTGAATTGTTACTGAGAAAATTTCCAATAATTGGAATTTGGGGAA
>JBAGKO010000014.1:19743770-19772355 GCA_037177275.1 Acacia concinna
AACAGAAGTTACTTTTTCTATCTCTCATAAGTCACTTTTTTTACTCTCTATCCAAATACAAGTAACTTCTTCTACTCCTAATAAGTCGCTTTTTCTACCTCCAATCCAAACACAATTGACTTATGATAAGTTACTTATTTTTAAAATTTTTTTTATTATAAACCACTTATAAAAATAAGTCACTTTTAATAAGTCATAGCCAAACAGGCTCTTAAGTCATTAAGTTAAGAGCCATTAAGCAAATGGCTGCATTGGAGTAACTTGTTACATTTTTAGGATTTAGCCGGCATTGTGGATTCCCTTTTGTGTGAGGTGTTTCCAACAAAGACAGGCCCTGTGGGAACAAGCCATACACATCATGGTATAAACTAACTGCAAATTAAAAGAACCAGCTGTTGGTTACAGGCTCTTGCCATGATGTGATAAGGACCACTTTTAATTAATCAATCAATTAATTACCAGTAATAATTTTGTTATTTGATGACCCCCTTCAATCATTAATGTAAACAGAATCCGCTTTCTATTATCCTACAAATCACTACGAAACATAGAGCTGCATCATCAATTTTTTCTAAATTAAGCTTGGATAGGGACAACAACAAAAACAACTCTGTATATTTAATTAGTTATGATGTTGACGATTTAACTAATATTGCTTAGAATAAGGTCCTCCCTCTAGTAAGTGTCATACAACTTAATTTCAAGGAAAAAGCATATACAAAAGTTTCTCTTCACATGTCAAATATTCATTCTCTTCAACTTTGAGGCGACGGGAATTACTTGTCAGGTAACAACAACTCAACTCAACTCTTAACACAAGGATAACCAAGAAAATAAATGTTGATGATTATTACGTCAAAGAAAAGGAAATTTCTCATAAATACACAATATTACAGGCAATTAATGCTAAGCAGTAAGCAGCTAAATTTACAAGATTATTATTATTATTTCTCTGGTTGCTGTGGAGAAACCATTTTTGCAAGGACCTTCATGATATCATCCATGTTTGGTCTGTGCAAGGGATCATCAGCTACACAAGCCTTTGCTAAAACAGCCAAACACAAAGCCTCTGCAAGATGATAATTATCCTTCAGATTAGGATCCATGAAACTCCTTAATCCTTCAAAGCAACCACCTTCATTTCCTCCTCCTCCTCCCCCCAAAAACCCTACAGAATCTTTCACTAATTTCCCTTCATTGTTCTCACTTGCAGAGATCAGTTCAAGTAACACAACCCCAAATGCAAAAATGTCTACTTTCTCAGAAACTGGCCCCCTACCGTGGTTCTCTGGTGCTGTAATGTCTGCTAGCTTCCCTCTAAAGTCTTCTGTGATAAATATGTTTCTGCTGCTAACATTTAAATGAGCGTAAGAAGGAAAAGCACAACAGTGTAAATAGTGAAGAACTGTGGCTATATCAAAAGCTATTTGTGTCCTTTGTTTCCAACTGAGGAGGTTGGATCCATCAGATAAACAGTCCCTTAAGCACCCATTTTTAGGCCATTCAAAGACCAAATATGACCACGACAAATCCCTTTCATGATAACAGACACCAAGTAAGTTCACAATATTGATGTGGTTGATCTTAGAATGTAAATCAATTACCCGGCGTGTGTCTTCCAATCTCATCCTCTTGATCATCACCTCAAGATTAGTGATTAGCCCCTTATAGACTGAACCGCTTTTCTTGGTTTCTTCACTGAAATCTTTTGTGGCCATTTTGAGCTCTTCTATGCTGTAATTGACCAAACAGTACTTTATTCCGGCGAGAAGATCCGGAGAAAGACATGAATTTGTTGAAGAGCCTCTCATCGGTGACATGACAAGAGAGGTTGAAGGAGTGAAGGGTCGAACACTTTCGCTCTTCCATTTCCTTAAGGCCTTACTATACAGTACACCCACAAGAATTGCCATGATTAACATCAAAGATCCTATGACAGAACTTGCTATGTACAAACTGGTTGGATTTTTCTGTGTCTTTGCCACTGTAAGTGTTGGAAGAAAACCAGAAGTTGGAGCTGGAGGCGACTCTGGAATATCACTAATCTTGATTGGATAATCTTTTAATGGGATCAAAACAGTCGTTTGTGCAAAAAGAGCTGAAAATTGATGCAAGTTATTGACTTCACGGAAATCATCTTCTGAGATGCCAAATTTGGCTCTTATGTCCTTATCTGAATCTCCTTGAATTATAGGGTATGTCACAAGGTACTTCACCTTCTTGCCAATGGTACTAGAATTATCAGGACATGCGCATCTAAGAGGAACATTAAGATCAGCACCGGCTCTGGTTGTATTAAGGTTGTCCTGTTTGAGTGTGGAAGATTTGAGCAGCCCTTCATAAATTCCGCAAGCAATATCTGAAAATGTTGTATTTTCTGGGACTATATATCTGAAACTGACTTGATAGAAACCGCCAGAGCAAAAACAAGTGACAGGAATAAGAACCTCTTTGCCTGGTTTAAGGAACAGAGAAGAATTAAGATTGAGATGGTTGTTTTCTTGAAGCAGAATGGAAGGGTTCTTGTGGAAGAGCTTTGAAATCTCTAAAATGTTCTGAAAACGTTGGTTTGATCTGAACACCAAGTACGTTTGGCATGGATCTTGGGGTGTATTACAAGTGTACTTCGAACCTGGGTCGGTGTCAGGCTCCGTAGAACAATTTGTAGGGTCGTAGAATTGCCAAGCAGAACCTGAAGTAATAATGCATAGTAAGGCAGTGAACCAGAGATAAATCATAATGTCAAGATTTGACTTCTGCTAATTAAGAGCAGAATGAAAGAGGAATACAAGGAAGTGAATTGCTTGAAAGGGAGAAGATAGACACAAAAATATGAAAGAGGCTGGCCAGATCAGTTGAAGTAACTAGTTTAGTTATGTAGCTCAAACAATGATGATGATCATTTGACCGAGTGTTTATTAAGAGGTTGTTAACTTCCATGGTCAAATGCTTATAAACGAGTTCAATGGCCGGCCGAAAAGGAAATGGCTGCCACATTTTTTTTATTAATAAAAAGATAAGAAAAAGGAAATGGCTACTTGAGAATAGAATATTAATTTAGGTTAAACTCATATTTATATAATTTGATTAAAAAGAAAAATCAGTTAATATTGCATGTATATTTTAAACCATTCTAATTCTCTTTCCCAATTCTCTTTCTTGTTTAATTTTTTTTAGAATATAGTAGCGTCAAATTAAAATAATATAAATAAATATAAAAAATTATGTTTTATATTTAAAAATAATATGAACTTTTTAGCCCAATAGCTATATGAGCTGGAGATAACATGATCCGTTACATTTTTGGGCCAAAATCATGATCCATAATATCTTCTTTGGCAGGCTAGTAAGTTGGATGAAGAAAATTTCCGACTAGGAACAAAACATTGACCTGACCCAACCTGACTCACATTCTTAAATCTTAATTGCTTTCCTTAAAACTTTTCGTGGTTTCTATATTTTCATCTTAAAAGTATTAAAATTATTGAACTTATCTTAATATTAAGGCCAAAGCCAGCCTCCCAAATTAAAAAATTTAAACTATTCCTACTCTGTACACGTACCCTATCCGTATCAAAAAATATATTAAATAAATATTACTCCTAATAAGATAAGCGAGATAGAATAGGTATGTTCCACAAATTTCCAGAAACAGGGTAAAGAGTGGCCTTTAAGTTAACTGATTCACAAGTACAAATAAAAATAATAATAAAATTTAATATAAAATTCAAGTAATTTTTTCAATAACGTTTTAGAGTCTTTTTTAATTATTATTCATATTAACAATATAATGAACGTGTATATATAAGAATCTTTAATACTAGGATCCAGTTTAACTAATTTGAAGAGATTGATGTATCTGATAATACATACTAGTAATTAACATATATTACAGTTAAGAAATTTATTTAGTCTTCTCTAACAAGGGTGTGTTTGGATAGTAAAAAAAGTGGAGAGGAATGGAGAAAATGAATATTAAATTTAAAAATTTCTATACATGATAAAAATATTTATTATGTTATTATTATTATTTTTTTGCCAATAAAGGTAGAACTAGTATTAAAATATGCAAGATACAGAGTCTTTTACCGCAAACAATCTAAATAGGCATCATACAAAAGAAATATCAGGAAATAACACCCAAACAAGAAACAAGAAAATATAAAAGTTCATCAATACAACACAAACATAAGAACAATCTTAACACATCTCTTTCATTGGAAATCTGCAACAGAGACAGAAGTCGAAAAACCCAGTCTAAAAGGTTAGACCTTGCCATTGAAGCTTTGGCACTAGACACGGCCACCAATTCTGTTTCCTTCGGAATGCATATGCAAGAGAGGTTCCTTCCCAAATTCCTTGAGCCAACAATGTACTAAAGGAGAATACCTACAGTCATATTATTAGGAGAAATACAAACAAGTAACCAAACAAAATGGGAACAACAATACCAAACTGACTATATTAAGAAATATTATAATTATGTAAGATATTATTGTTAAAATGTTCGAACTATATTAAGAAAAATTATATAATTATGTATATTAACATAGAATCAGAAAAGATTATATAATTATGTATATTACCATAAACTCAGCATAGAATTAACATAAAATCAAGTTATTTATGATATTGTCCCCTCTTTCTTATATAAATAGATACAATTTGTATATAACTTTTATCTCCTAATTTTTTTTTTTCTTGAAATTGAATTTCTCTCCATGCGGCTGACTGAAAAATTACTAATTATGAAATAAAATACAATCAGCAAGCTGGAGGCTTGACAAATCCGTCATGCTGCAGGTACTCGCTAGCTGCTTCCGATGCCCATAGTGTCCAAGTATACAAACTGATTTACTGAAATCACCTCACGCGCCAAGTGTGGTGGGACGACCCTTCGGTTTCATTATTTGCTATTGGCCTAATCGTATTTGCGTCGGTTTCTTGGAATATTAGCGGCCAGATTTTTCTGCCAAGCCCGCCGGTGAACACCCCAGTTTCTTTGCCTTCGGCGAAAACTCGTTTATATTTGTAGAACAGGCGAAAATTGTATATTGCCGGAATTTTACATGCAGGTCAGTACTCTACATTACTGCGACTTGTTTAATGGATCTCAATTCTTGATAAATTAGGGTTATGTTGCAAACAGTAGGTGGAACTTGGGGAAGCGCAAATGTTTATGTCATGATTTCCCTTGAAAAAGCCGCAGTCCTCTTGCATTGTGCTTCTGTGACTTGTGCCGGGATCGTAAATGTATTTGTGCCATCATCATATCTGCTATCATTTTCATTTTTTTGAGAAATGTCCCCGGAGTCGAAGTTTGATCCTTTCTCTGAAGACTCTTGCTTAGCGTGGATTTTTGTGTTTTTGAGTTAACTTCTTTTCTCTTGGGGTTGGCTGTAAATGCTCTGGTAATTGAGTCATGAAGCATTCTTGATTTGTGTAGAATACCTGATCGATTTACTTTGGGATGGTGACAAATCTTAAACTTCGATATTTATTTTAGATATCGATTTACTCCTTACCTGTCCGGTATCCCGTATTTAAACCAGGGTGACAATGAAACTTTTGTGTAACGATATGGAAGTGCCTCAGCATATGTTGTCTAGAGAGGGACTTTCAATTGTTGATATAGTTTTATTGCCCATCTTTGATAGTACCATTCTATATACTTGATATTAATAGAGTTTCTAAATATGCCATTGACATTTGTACATTTATTTTCTTATGTTAATTTAAAATATTTATCTGCTGGTCTCAAATGAACAGTTGAACATATGGCAAGTTCTGGTAGTAAGGCTAACGCTGATGAAAATAAGAATGGGAGGCGTGTTGGTGAGATAAGCCCAATCAACTCAGGCTCTTCTACGAAAGGTGCAGCTGGTCCCAGAAGGTCTACCAGAGAAACCTCATTAAAGAAGATGACTCCTGCTCCTTCTAGTACTCGAAAGTCTGAACGGCTTGGAAAGAGTACATCACAAAGTCCTCTTGTCAGAAGGAAATCCCAAAGGGTTGAGAAACAGAATATACCAAGTTCTTTGAGGAGATCTGAAAGAACTAAGAATCACTCTGATATAGCTCCTTCAGGTTCTAAGAGCTTTGACTCATTAGCTTTGAAGCGGAAAAAGAAAAAAAAACACAAGAGTGTAAAAAAATTAACATTTGAAGCTGAAAACAAAGAACGTGATGGGGAAACTTCTCAGGGAAAGAGGAAGAGAACAGATATGGATGCTCGTGCTTTCCGGGCTATGCTAAAGAAAAAACCAAAGATAGGTAGATAGGCTGTTGAAAGTGTTATTACTTTACCTATTTCTTTCTACAAAAGAATTTCTTCTTCTTCTTTCAGCTTTATTGTTCTTTAATCATCAATATTTATTGGCCATTCATGCATATGTTCAGAAAGGGTATGGTATGAAAAGCATTCTATATTCACCATATAAAAAGGAAGTATGGAAAAGTGGTGATGATTATGTGGTGTGTCTTTGCATGAAGATACCCCACTGTCTTGCCTTTTGTTTTCTCATGGAAATGTAAATACTTAGAACTGTTCCCTACTAACATACCCTGATGCTTGTAATGTTTGTTGTTAACATTACTAGCTTATTAATTTCAATTGCTTGATTTACTGATTGTCCTGAGGAGACAAATGGTGAAGATAATTTAATTCAAGAAGGTGGTAACATATTCGGATGGTTGTTGTGGTTGTTGTTAACGTTACTAGCTTATTGATTTCAATTGCTTGACTTACAGATTGTCCTGAGGAGACAAATGGCAAAGATAATTTCATTCAAGAAGGTTGTAACATATCCTGATGATTGTTGTGGTTGTTGTTAACATTACTAGCTTATTGATTTCATTTGCTTGATTTACAGATTGTGCTGAGGAGACAAATGGTAAAGATAATTCAATTCAAGAAGGTGGTAACATATCCCGATGGTTGTTGTGGCGTTGGTTAACATTACTAGCTTATTGATTTCAATTGCTTGATTTACAGATTGTGCTGAGGAGACAATTGGAAAAAATGATTTTGTTCAAGAAGGTGGTAACATATTCGGATGGTTGTTGTGGTTGTTGTTAACATTACTAGCTTATTGAGTTCAATTGCTTGATTTACAGATTGTCCTGAGGAGACAATTGGTAAAGATAATTTAATTCAAGAAGGTGGTAACATATCCCAATAGTTGCTGTGGTGTTGGTTAATATTACTAGCTTATTGATTTCAATTGCTTGCTTTACAGATTGTGCTGAGGAGACAATTGCTAAAGATGATTTAATTCAAGAAGGTGGTAACATATTCGGATGGTTGCTTTGGTTGTGGTTAACATTACTAGCTTTTTGATTTCAATTGTTTGATTTACAGATTGCCCTGAGGAGACAAATGATAAAGATAATTTAATTCCAGATGGTAACATATCCGGATGGTTGTTGTTGTTGTGATTAGCATTATTAGTTTATTGACTTCAATTGCTTGAGTTACAGATTGTCCTGAGGAGACTGATGGTAAAGATTATTTACTTGGAGAAGGTGACAACATTGTTGGGGACAAGATTGATGAGCACTTCAATGGGAGTAATTTAGATTGTAAAGAAGTTGCTAGCAGTGGAATACTACCATCTGATGATGCCAAGGAGGTAATTAACTTTTCTGCTGTTGAGGTTAGCTCAATTTTTGTTTTCCTCCTCGTATATGCATATGATTATTTTGTCTAAAGATTTTTTCCTCTTCACTTGTTTGGTTGGCATTTTTTGGTGGTAGCTTTTAGATCTGAGATCATAATGCATTATTTATTAAGATTGTAAATAAGCTGCAAGTTAAAGCTTATAGGGAAAATCCTCACTCTATATGAAGCTTAACTTATATTGACTCTGAGTATGCTTGTGAATTATAAAGGTGAATGAAATACGAACCATTGTTCGAGATATTGACTTGGTCAACAATTGAAATGGGATTAAAAAAATCCGTAAAAGAAACTGAACAAATTGGGAACGGGAATCTAGAAATTTGAGAGTGCTGATAGGAAGAAAAGTGAACTCTTGTAGCAGTCGTGCTTCTGTTCACTAACAAGTAATCTGCTATTTGTTTGGTTTCCAGTTAGAAAGAGATTTTGCTACTTTCAAGACAAAGCTATTCTCACATTACTTTGTTCAAAACCAACGGGTTTCCAAAAACATACTCAATAATTATTTTCTCGCAAGCTCAAGTATAATATCTTAAAACATGTATATAGGCTCTTATCTAAGAAGCACTGATGTTAGAGGTTTGTATATGGTGGACACAATAATATTGGATCTGAGAAGAGATCCTATATGCGGAGGAATAAGAATGAAGGAAATATTAATGAGATGTTAGCAGAGGGGGACACAGATTTGGATATTGTTTTTGCTAGCAATTGACATAATGGTTGGTGGGTCGAGGTTGGGGGTTAAGTTGTGGCTAGGGCCTAAGGGGACAATATAGTTGTTCTGAAGGTAGGATGAATTTTGGCTTGTTTGGGGAGAGACCCAACCTCTCCAAAGCTTGAGGAGCATTTCTTCCTTACATCTCTATCCTTTTTGGTTTCTCCACACCTCTATCATTTCCCTTATGGTTTGTGGTTTGTGGAATATATTTATGGGAATGGGAATGAGGTTTGATGCAATAAGATAAGTTTGTTTGATGCGTCATGGAAAGGAATGAACGTTGGTGTTTACTTGGACAATAATGCTCCTAATATAAAATTATTTTAAAAATTGTTATATTATTTTTTAATTTTAATTTTTTTACATCTATTTTAGGAAAAATTTAATAAAATTATTTTTTACATCTCTATTAAATAAAATTTTTGATTTGTTGTTAATATCTAGATATTTTTATTTCCCTTATTTTTTTCCTTTAGTCTTTGAACAATTTTGTGATGCTATAAAGTGGTATTCTATTGATAGGATGATAACAACGTTTATAGATAGAAAAGGAAATATTTTACTTATAAAATATTTGTTGCTTTTATTGAGAATAAACATGAATTAAACAAAAGGATATGCTGACTTAAATACACCGAGCAAGAGAATTGTTTTTTAATAGGATGATATATTTCAATGGTCCCCCGTTTTGCATGAGTTGCATTGGGTTAAAATGTATTATTGGGAAAAAAGACCATAAATTTTTATAGGGGAATTTTGGAGATTACATCCACAATTCTTAAGAATGCCTCTCAGTACATGTTTCAGATAAGGATGGCTATTCCGGAAGGCCCCAAAATCTTGATTCCCATCAGCATGGAAATAAATATTGAAGCTAGTAACAAAACATACTTGGGATAGGAATCTTGTTTCTGCAAAATGATAGTGAAATTGATGATGATGTTTTGCATAGGATACAGAGTGGGGCCTTGTAGACTAATGGCTTGCTGGTGAGGGTGCTACACCCTTAACAAGCAAGTCGTGAGTCTGACTAGGCATGGGACTAAAAGAAGGGAGTATATAAGAATTATAGGATACAAATAGGGTTGATGAAATGGAGGATAGCATCAATTTTTTTTTTTATTGAAATGTTCCTGATGAGCTTAAAGGGGAGTTTTATCTGCTCACTATAAGACCTGTGAAGAACATGAGCATAAAATGAAGGTGGAAAAGGTGAGGTTGTTGATATGGATTTGTGGTCATACAACAAAAGATTAGATGTGCAATGATCATACAAGAAGACAAGTTGGCGTGGTTCTTTTGGGAAAAAATGGTAGAAAATAATTTATGATGGTGTAGTCATGTTCAAAGAAGCTATATGGAGGTGCTAATAGGGAGGGGGATTAGATATTATTTAGACCCTATGATGAGAAGTAGAGAAAGACCAAGGACACTTAAGGAAGTCATTGATCCAGATATCCTTGTTAATGGCTTATTGCAAAAGTTAGTTTTTGACATAGCATAGTAGCATTATGCCTCCATGTAGCTGTACTCACTTAGTAGTACAAGGTTGTTGTTGTCTGTTTGGTATTTATTTATAGTTTCCATGAGATTGGGTGTTATGGAATTTAGTTGAGAAAGGGAGAGGTGAAGAGAGATAACAAGAGCATAGAGCAATCAGAATAGTGCAGATCTTGTTGGAAATTAAAGTAAAAAATTAGGCGCACTATTGCCTCTTATTTATAGGCATTATTCTCATACGAATATTTATCCAAATCATTCTCTAGATATCTTAATCTATCCAAATCCCACTAATACAATAATAATATAATTAAATATCAAGTCCTCTCAAAATCTAAGTCTAGTTAAACCCAAGAAATCCTATAATTAAGGAATCTAATGAAATCTCACCTAAATCCATAATTACATAACATCGTGCTTTGTGACTTGTGCTTGCATTTGGGATCTTCTCTTTCTGCATCTAGGCTGTTCATTTTCATCTTTGGGCCAGTTGTTAATCTTCTTTTACGTTGTTATTTGCATTAGGATAGAGGTGAAACTGAAGCCATCTTGGCCTCACCTTCAAATGATGTCTCTACAGAGATCCAAGCAGATGATGGAAAAATATGTCTCATCTGCAAGTGTGGTGGGCAGCTCTTGTGAGTAACCTTTTTACTTTTATTTATCCGTTTTTATGAGTGTCAACTGTCAAGTACCATAAGTTCACAACTATTGTAATATTCATCATATAGTGACTTTATTTTCTTGTGCAGTCAATTTTTGTCTTGTAATTGGCTCTCAGTTGTCTGGTGTCTCTTGTTTTTAGGCTTGGATGCACTATATGCTTTCTCAATGGCTTAGATGTGATTAATATTAATTGTTGGATTATGTTTGCAAAGCTTAGTTTAAGTGTTGGTTCAAAAGAACAACTTCTAAATGATTGAGTGAATTAGGTAAATGTGATATGATTGTGGTGAAATACCTATCTAACATTTTACTCCTAAACGATTAGACGCTAGTGGGTCAGAGTCTGCCAAATCTTTTAATCAAACATTATTCCCTTATGTATTCTGCCTAACCACAGTGGCATTGATGTAGTGAGTTAATCTGCTATTTTTATGGTGCGCTGTGGTCATTTGCACAATGATGTCATATTCACATTCTTTCATAAATTGCTGGATTTATGCGTGATTATACATTTCTCATTATTTATTACTTGGACAAGTGAATGACACTCCGTCAAAGCCTATATCTTCATAGCATGTTAACTTAACAGATTCTGCGATGGAAAAGACTGCAATGGATGCTACCACTTTTCTTGTCTTGAACCTCCCCTTGTGGATGCCCCCCTTGGAGTTTGGCACTGTCACCTCTGCGTGAAGAAGAAGATAGAGTTAGGTGTATATTCTGTGTCTGATGGAATAGAATCAATTTGGGATGCCAAAGAAGTCCAGGTGTCTCATGCTAATGGTAGTGCAAATGATAAATGTCTCATTTGTTTGAACTATTCTCAATTCCTCTTGTATTTCACATATTTTCTTAATATAGTAGAGTTTTTCTGCTTGTTGCCATCACTTGTTGCTGATGGTTTGTGCTGCATACTATGGTGTCTAACATTAATTGTCTGTTCTGTGGTTTTTGTTCCAGGATGGACAACTGAGAAACATTTTCTGGTGAAGTATAAAGGCCTTGCTCATGTTCACAATCGTTGGGTGCCAAAATGTCAGTTACTTCTTGAAGCTCCTCCATCGCTGCTTGAGAAATTTGATCAGAAAGATCAGGTCCTGAATTTCTTAGCCCTTATTTTGCAGTTCATATTAGGTAAACCAGTAAAATAAGCTTTATGCTTATTGTGTTTGAATTTGTGTATATTGCTGAGAGTGTCATTTCTTCAGGCTCTGAAGTCAAAGCCAGAATGGAGCTTACCCCATCGGTTGCTTCAGAAGAGAGCATTAATCTTTGCCCAACAGGATGGTGTTCCCAGGGGTTGCCATGCTGTTGGTACTTCTGACTGTCATTATGAGTGGCTTGTTAAATGGCATGGTCTTGGTTATGAGCATGCATCATGGGAGTTGGACAATGCTTCGTTTCTTTGTTCACTTGAAGGTCGGAGGCTAATTAAAGACTATGAAGATTATCATCAGAGGGCGAAGAGAATTCCTTTATCATCCAAAGTAGATAAGGTGGTTTTGATATTGAGAAGTTTGACAGACATTTCTATTGATTATACAATGGGGAAGATAAGGGGATGGGTTTTTTTGAAATCAAATTAAACGGGTAAATGTGGGCTGTTGTTTAAGCATGAGAATCCATAAGATCAGGCCCATTAACTCCTAAATTTGATTTTATATTGCTGTCATTGTTCTTCCCAAATTTGGTATTTTTTAAAAACAATATTGACATTAGTTTTTTTTTTTTATGATTTTATTGGGGAAAATTGCATAGAAGTCCCAGTCAAGGAAATTAATTACTATTTGGTCTCCTGAAATTCAGCTACTGCCAACAGGTCTTGTTGAAGAACTTGTCCAAAAAAAGCACAGGATAAGCTGTAATTTTTTCAGTTTCACTTGCCCTTAGTAGTGGTTCAGTGGCTACCATGCCCTTATGCTGAAAAGTGCCTCTTATCTCCTAAATGTGAGAATTGCAATTTAAGCAAAGCTAAATTTTTTGTGAAATCCTTGGTGCAGTTAAGTTCCTCCCAGCACTTGTAGCTCAACCACTAGTTAACAGTTTTGAGGATGGAACCTCTTTTTCTTTTTTCTTTTTTTCTTTTTTTGGTTGTTGGGGTGGGGGTGAATTTTATTGTTGGGGTGCTGTGATCGCTTGGAGAGGTTGTCAGAGACTCGTACTTGGGGAGTAAGTGCCCTTACTAGTATGTCTGAATGTTCTAATCCAAAGCAAGATGCTACTGTTACTAGCAGACTTCGCTATACTCAAAAGTCAAAGTAAATTGTCTAAAGTGAGATCAAGGGAGCATGAATGGCTACGCAATTCGTCCTCCAATATTTGCGAGTGAAACTGAGAAATTTGCAACTTATCCTGTCTATGTTCTTCATGAGTTCTTGAAGGGAACCTATTGGTAATAACTCAATTTCATGATTAGTAAGTAATTTCCTTGTCTATGACTTCTGTGCAATTTTCCCATTTTATGCTTTTTGAGAATTTTACTTTCCTATATTTTCACCTATAGTTGCAGTAGTTGAGGATGACTCCTGGCTACTTGTATTGTTCATTCAGATTAATGGGGAAAAAACCTATTATGGAATTGTCCAGTGAAAATTATTTGAATGGACTGTCTCTGGGAATATCATTACATAGACAAGTAGTGGACATTAACATTCCAGGGACTAGTAATTAGCACAATAGGTTGGGCAGAAACATTAAAGTTATGTAGTTAATATTGTCTCTCAAACCGATAATATCCTTATATTTTAAACTCTATTTTAGTCAATTTTATTTTTTAAGGAAAGGAAAATTCCTCTCTTATGAAGGTTTTGTTCATATCTCGTCCTCATTCCTGACCGGTCTTCTTGGTCTAAAATATCAATTGTTTGCAGAAACTAGATCGCATTAGTTCTTTTAGCAAATTATCTCAGACGCCTGGTGGATTTCCACCTGGATTTGCTATCAACAATTTGGATGCAGTTAATAAGTTGCGTGAGCATTGGCACAAGGGTCAGAATGCTGTTGTATTTGATGACCATGTGAGCTTGAATATATTATCTTCTTTTTCCTTCATGCCATTGAATGGTTAAAATTTTGGCTTTCACAAGTTATATATTTTAATTTTAGCATCTCAATTGGGGAGACATTTGAGATTATTTTGGAAAATATGCTTTTAGTATTTACCGAAAACTTATGTATATCATTATAATGAACTTTGCAGGACAGAATGGTGAAAATGGTTGCATTTATCTTATCTTTGGACTCTAATACTTTTCGACCTTTTCTCATTATCTCAACTTCTGCTGCTCTTCATTTATGGGAGGATGAATTTTCTTGTTGGGCGCCATCACTCAATGTTATTATTTACAGTGGAAACAAAGAGATTCGCAGAAGTATTAGGAAACTAGAATTTTATGGGGAAGGTGGCTGTCTGCTTTTCCAAGTACTTGTAGCTCTTCCAGATATCATCATTGAGGTGTGTGCAAGAATCTGATGTTGGTACTATTGAGTGTTTTATTTGTCGGGGGTGCTGAGATTGAGTTGGTTATAGATGAGCTGTCATTCACTTTGACTCTTTTTCCTGTCCCATTTGTCATGTTTTTTTTTTTTCATACACAGCTGACGAGTGCTGTCAAATATTAAATTTAAATGTGATGTTTATTAATTTAGTTGATGTTGTTCTGAAGGATCTAGAGGTTTTAGAAGGCATAGAATTTGAAGCAATCATAGTTGATGAGTGCCAGTGCTCTGATATCTCATCCTGTTTGAAGCAAATTAAAATGTTAAAGACAGATTTGTGGATCCTTATTCTCAGTGGCCAACTAAAGGTTTGTTTCTTTTCATGCTTAAGATCCAGTTCTTTTTCAATCAATTCAAATTGTTTTGTTGCCAAATATCAACTTATTGGGTTTTGCAGGATAGTGTTGTCGAATATCATGATATCCTGGCTTTTCTTGATCATCGGAGTTATATTGAAGATAATGTTGATTTAACCTCCAATCCCAGTGATATTGATCAACTAAAGGAGAAGCTATCAAGTTTTGTTGCATATAGATGCAAAACAGACTCCTTTAGGTTTGTTGAGTATTGGGTTCCTGTAAATATATCCAATGCGCAACTTGAGCAGTATTGTGCTGCTCTACTTATAAACTCTTCAATACTACGCTCACAATCAAAATCTCATGTTGTTGGGGCCCTTCATGACATTCTTGTTACTACCCGGAAGGTAAGGTTAAAATCTGTTTTAGTTGCATCACTTGCTTGATTGACAAAAGATCAAAGATGTCAAAGTTTGGCTTAATTATTTGACATCTTGAGCTTCAATGGCTGGGCTGCTCATCTTAATTGTGAGAATTTTATGCTGGGAACTTGATGCCCATGCTATTGATATTTATGTGAAACATACTTTATGTCCATTAGTCTTAGATAACTAATTGGTAATAATCATGAGTAGAAGATTTTAAATGAGGTCTTGCATATAAATTTAAGTTTTAGTTATCTTTTTTTTTTGATAGAAGTTTTAGTTATCTTTAATATTGTTGGAAACCTTGTTTTTATGCCGGGGAACAAGGTTTCTAAGCTGGGGAACTGATAGCCAAAGTGATGAAACCAATGCATCAAATTAACTGCAAATATAGGGAATAATCTAAGCAAACACTCATCATACTAATATTGAAACTGCTCCCCTCTGAGGTGGGAAGAAAGATAAATTACAGCTGCTGGAAATAAGCTCACACACAATGGAAATAGGCTACTGGAAAGGATAGGAATGCTCACACCTACACTAAGTTCACTAAAAACAAAATACTGGAAGCCAAATGATGAATGATGAAGAAAGAATTGTTCCGCCACTGCCATCCTGTGAAGAGACTAGGCACCCTCCCTTTCATTGAACCATACCCAATACATACCCAACAGCCCCCTCATCCCCCCTCCCACTCAAAAATCCCTTGCGCAAACACACCTGTGGGAGTTAGTCTCAACCCATTGGTGAGGGCTCATCAGATTTATTTTTAACGTCTTTGGTTTAATTCTTTTTATACGTGTGTTGAATCTGATTTAGTGTTCCTATGTATGTGTTCAAAAGTTGTGTTTGGAATCTTCTCATTTATTTGATTTTATGCTTTTATTTGATCTGCTAATTGCTTGCACTTGATTAACTCCAATGTTCTATTTTTCTGAAAAACATTTGACTATATTTGATTGTAGCTATTTGATTGTCACAAATTTTCTTCATGTTTTCATTTTTTCGCTGTGGTATCTCATGACAGTGTTGTAATCACCCCTATCTCGTGGACGAGTCCCTTCAAAGTTTACTTATTAAGGATCTTCCACCAACTGAGATATTGGATGTTGGAATAAAAGCAAGTGGGAAGCTGCAACTTCTTGATTCCATGCTCATGGAATTGAAAAAACAAGGTCTGAGGGTGCTTATTCTTTTCCAGGTATACATCTTTTTGACTAACCTCTTGTCAAATTTTTCTAGAACTTTTACTTGTTTAATGATTTTCCATGCTTTGGAATTATACATTTTAGGGTTAAGGTGTAAAAATGACAACGAACTATTTTTTTGGAAGCAAAAATGACAATGTCGTTAACTCCCACTAACGCTGTCTAACTTTTTCTTAAATGTGGGTCCCACTGCCGAATATTTTAATATATTTGTAAAAAGGTTAAGGTGCAAAAATGACAATGAACTAAATATTTTTGTAAGAGCATTTACAAGGCAAATATGTGTGTTTACATTATAACTAAAAGGATTCAAAAGAATATAAGAAATTAAAAAATTTTGGACCAATATTTGTCATGCAAATGCCCATATTTGTTTTCCCATTAGTAAAACTTAATTTTCTTAACCAAAAGGGTGCAATAAAAATTTTTTACAAGACAAATATGTGAATGGCCAAAATTATTTAAATCCCTAAATTATTTTAAATCTTTTTATTCATTTTGTAAATATCTATATTTTGTCTATTATTGCACCCTTTTGGTCAAGATAAAATTAAGTTTTTTATTGTACCTTTTTGGTCAAAATAAAATTAAGTTTTGTTAATGAAAAGACAAATATGAGCATTTACAGGATTAATATGTGAGTGTCATAATTTTTTAACTTCCTTGATTCTTTTAAATTTCTTGAGTTATAATGTAAACGTCCATATTTTTTATGTTAATGCTCTTATGCAAAAAATAAAGTAAAGACGTTAATATAAATACTCTTATATAAATATTTATATTTACTTTTTGTAAATGCTCTTATGCAAAAATAAAGTGAGAACGTTAATATAAATGTTCTTATGTAAATGTCTATATTTGTTTTGTAAATGCTCTTACGAAGAATAATTTTGTTGGGTGCTCCCAAAAAAATAGTTTGTTGTCATTTTTGCACTCAGGAAAATAGTTTATTGTCATTTTTGCACCTTAATCTTTTAAAAATATATTAAAATATTTGCCAATGGGACCCACATTTCAGAAAAAGTTCATGGTGTTAGTGGGAGTTAACCGTGTCGTCCTTTTTGCTCCGAAAAAAATAGTTCGTCGTCATTTTTACACCTCAAAATAGTTAATTGTGCTGGACGCTTCTAAGGAAATAGTTCGTTGTCATTTTTGCACTTTAACCCTACATTTTATGTATTTTTATGGCTTCATATGCCCGGTAGTTCATTTAGGCTTCATACTGTCATCAAACAGTATGTGGGGTTCTGTTAATTTAATTCTGGTGTAAATATTCCAGTTCCAATTTAGTTTATGATTTGCTGGAATGCCAAGTAACTAATTAAGCCATACTTAGACTGTTACTCACACAGAGAAACTTGGCATGAGGGGAGTAGTCTACAACTTTACAACTCGCATGTTGTGTTGGCCATGAAACAAAGGATTTTTGGTTTATTGTTTTGCTCTGTGCTGTCTTTATTTTTTGCACATCTATATTTGAGTTTGGGCCCCATCAATGAGGCTGATGATCAGAATGGAAACTGATGGTCTGTTTTGGTATTGAAATTTATATATAATAATGTTGGGGAACGAGAATTGTTATTTAATCAAACTTTGCCTTGCCCATGAACCAAAGCCTGGAGATCACATTTTATTTGTTTGATTTCTTTTGTCTCAGTTGTTCTCTCGTTTTTCCCCCCCAATTATACCTGTGTTTGTGTGTGTGATCAGGTGTATGAGTATAGTGATAAATGCATCTGTTTTATGCCTCATGATTGAGGCAGTGTAATAATTTGGTGAGTTATATTTGCATCTTTACTGAATCTTTGATCTGCAGTTTTTAGGTGGTCATGGGAAGGTTTCAATTGGAGACATTTTAGATGACTTGATACGTCAAAGATTTGGTCCAGATTCTTATGAGAGAATTGACAAAGGTGTTATGAGTTCGAAGAAGCAGAGTGCTCTAAAAATGTTTAATGTCAAGGAATATGGGAGATTTGTATTTTTATTAGAGGCAAATGCTTGCCATCACAGCATCAAATTGTCATCAGTTGATACCATTATCATATTTGATAGTGATTGGAACCCATTGAATGATATAAGATCCCTTCAGAAAATAACACTTGATTCACAGTTGGAACAGATTAAAATATTTCGGTTATACTCATCATTCACTGTTGAGGAAAGAGCCCTAGTCCTTGCGAAGCAGGATAGACCACTTGATAGCAAACTAGACATCAGTTGGAGTACTATCCACACACTGTTGATGTGGGGTGCATCATCTTTATTTGATGATTTAAAAGTTTTTCATGATGCTAAAACTGATATCTTAAGTTTGAATTCCTTATCTGGACTATCATCTTTGAAAATAGCTCTACATGAATTCTCATCCATACTTAAGCAAAATGGTGAAGATAATGACACAAGGGACTGCTCTTATGTATTGAAAGTCAAGCAAAATGGATTAAAATACCACTCAAATTTTTCTTTGCTTGGTGAGTGGAAATTCAAGTCTCTGGATTCAGATCCATGCCACTTGTTTTGGACGAAGGTTTTAGAAGGAAAACATCCTCAATGGAAATACTCATCTGGTTCATCTCAAAGGAGCCGGAAAAGGGTTCAGCTTTTTGATGGTTCTGGAAATAGGCCTGACCTTGAGTATGAAGAGGTAGTCAGAAAGCACCCAAAATTGATAAATAATGCTGATCATCCTTATTCCAAACGTGTTGGTGAAAAGTTATCTGCTGGAAACAAGGAAGGTTAGTGATTACTGCTGTTAATAAGTTCACTTTGCTTTTAACTTTATAGTTCAATTGAGTCAATGGATTGTTAGCATTCTTGCATCCTTTGTGGTTTCTCATAGTAATTTCTGAAACATCTCGAACTTTTGCAGGAAATTCTGGAGAATCAATGGGTAATGTTTATTATTTCATTTCTTATTAAACTGCTTGCTTTGGTGATCCACTGCATATGAATTATTCTTGAGCTGTTTGAATTTGAATTTCAGAAAGACCTCGAGGCAATGATGTTGAATTCCTGAAAGCAAGGAAATTGCATGATGAGCAGAGGAGCGTACATCTTTCTCTAAAGTCAGAAATACCAAAGCTTTGTGAAATCCTTCATGTCCCAGTATGTTGCCTGTTTCTTCTGTTTCTTATATTTTGAGAATTAGCACGATGCAGAAAATTTGTGAACAATAATAAAGAGGTCTATTGGCTCTGGATCCAATATTTTCTCTTTATTGAACAACTTTTTGACTTAATTACAAAATACCTGTCAGATCCATGCCTAGATTACAATTGAAGTTAGTAAAAAGGGGGACATTGCCATTTTTTGTGATGCTTCATGGATGGATTCAAGTGTTTGTACTTGATGAGTGCTAGACTTCCGAACATCTGGTGAATGTTTTTTAATTTTCCCCCTATTCTGTTTTCTTGTTTGGTCTTGTAAGGGGAGTATATAGATATGGAATTCTGAAGTGAGAGTAAATTGATGTTACATGAGCGTAGGTTTGACCTTGTTGCTATTAAACTAGGATACAAGATCATGAAACCTAAGGTTAATGCAGGGTGTGGACCTTTTATGCTGCAGTCAAATATTTAATTCAACATGGGGTCATATCTGTAAATTTTGTGCATTGAATATCTGGTGGTTTATATTGTATCAAGTCTCTATTAGTCTATCTGGTGGTTTATATTAACACAAATTTCTGTGATGCAGGATAATGTCAAGAGGATGGCTGAAGAATTTCTTGAGTATGTCATGAACAACCACCGTGTGAATAGTGCTCTTCCAAAGTCAATATTGGAGGCTCTTCAAATTTCTCTGGTCAGTATGCTCACTCTTGCGTTTTCCTTTATTTAAACCTTTTTCTTCTTCCTAACCTGCTTCCCCTCTCATGTTGTCTGGCATCAAATGTAACTATGTTTTAAAAGGATGCTGGCATTTCATTCTCTCTGCATTTGACTGTTGGCCAGCCAAGGTCAAATGTATTTTTCATTTTCCACACATCCACCTAAACATCTTCATCTCAACTAACCCTATTTTATGCTATTGTTCCTTTATATCATATACTATTGTTGGTGTATGGTAGTTATTTTTGGTCATGAAGAAGCAACATTATCCCAATTGATACAGAGTAGTTATTTTTCCCCTTTTGAATGATTGCCACTTATTCTTTTCTCTCTCATGAGCTATGTAGTTCTCTTTCGACGACCCATTTGATTGCAATAGAACTCTACTGTCAAATCCTGCAAGTTTATTTATACATGTATTTTGAATATATTTTGATTAGGGGTGTTTAAAAGATCCCGGTTCCGGTACTCCCGGCCTGGTTCCGGGATTTTAATCTCGGGAATTTCCCGGTCCTGGCTGGGACTGGGATCACTTTTGTTGATCCCGGTCGAGACCGGGATTGGGACCGGGATCACCCTTTCAGATCCCGGGATAATCTCGATCCCTGTTTATATATATATATTTTAAATTTTTTTATCTTATAAATTAAAATTATCCTTTTATTTGTGTATTCTTCCTCATATTAATTAAGTTATCTTTTCAAAATATGTGTATAACATCTTTAGTTGGAATTAAACCTCATATTGCGATACTAAGTTTAATTATATACTGTATAAAGATAATAATGAAGATAAAAATGTTAATAACAAACATAATTTCTAAACTCTAGATCAATTTATGTAATTATTATGGTCTTATTAGTTATGAAATGATTATTTTTAATAATACAATATGATAAAAATTGTTTAATTTTTTAAAAAAAATAGAAAAAACCCAGGACCAGGATTTCCCGGTCCTGGGGCACCTAGAGTTTCCTAGGACTGGGACCGAGATTGATTTCTCAATCCCGATCCTGGATTTGAACACCCCTACTAAAGATGGCTAAAAATGGATGTTAAAAATGTCTTTTTTTAGTAGTGATCTATTGGTTTTTGGAAACATGTTTCAAAACATTCCTTATTTCTCCATGTCCACAAGTGCCCAACATAAAATCCCCATAAAATGCTCCACTTGCTCTCCATATTTAAGGCCAGCTTCCTCGACAAATTTAATGTTTGTTTGGATTATTTTTTTATAATAACTTTTATGTTTTATGAGGTAAGTATAAGTTTTGTTTCGACTTGCGAAAACATATTTTAAAACTAAGTTTTTTTAGATAAACAAATAGACACTTAGAGCAACCCAATCTCACAAAGATACAGAGAAAAAACTAGAAAAGTACTTTGTATTAAGAAGCCTTATCCATGATTGTTTAGCATATGGTGTAACATTAGGGTTAAAGCAAAATTGTTAGAACTTACATTTCAATATTATTGTAAGTTGACTAAAAGTTGAGATCCCAATGATTTCAATAATTCAAATAAGCATAGATTTAGGTGTTAGTGTTAAAAATATATGGTAATGTACAAATTAAAAATCTTCATTTTTAATTGAACAAGGCATTATAATATTTCAAAAACATTTTAAAATTCCTAATTGCTTCTTCTTCGTTTTTTCCCCACAAAATTAAGTGTTTTGACAAAAATTTTAACATTAAATTACATCAAAGTATCATATTTCATTCTTCTAAGGAAAATTTGTTTAAAAACCTCTCATTGCAAAATCTATTATTCAAAATGCACTTAAAATTTATTTAAGAATTAACTAGTGTCAATATGTAATGTATATCTTCAGATAATGCAACTCTTTTACTTTATGTAATTTATTTTGAACTATGTACACAAAAACATTAATAAATAAAGAAAAGTTACACGCAACTAAAGAAAATGGCCCATGCTCAAAATCTTGGGGTCATTATTTATATCTAGACAATAAGTCTTATAACGAGGGATTTTTCAGCAATATGGTGACTACATAATTAAGTCTTCTAATTTCCCATTCAAATATATTTCTAATAGATTTTGAATGCCAATTTTCGCAAGTCTTGAAAACGTCAAAATGAAAAGACAAGCCGAAGTGGGGCCAAACAAAACTTACTCATCAGCCCAAAAAAAAAAATATTAGATGGCAAGAAATAAAATTTCAAAGACGTAAAATGTGCTGGTTCTTCATGTTGCTTTTGATCCGTGATTTTTTGTCCTTAGCCCATGTCCGTGCTGGACACCACTTCCTACCTTAGAGGTATTAACAATTATACCCTTACGTTTTTATTTATAAGATTGTTTTAAAAAAATTTTAAAAAATCATAATAAAATTAATTATATTATTTTAAAATATTAAAATTCATTATATTTTTTAAATTATATTATTTGACTTATGAACTACTATATAATATAATAACAACAATATATAATATTATTAAATAATGTAATTAACTTTTTAAACATTTTTTTAATTTTTTATGAAAGGGTTTTATAAATAAAGATAAAGTGAATATTAGTCAATGAACCAACTAAGGTATTGGTTCAAAAGTAAGTGGGTCAACTCAAAAGTCAAACGGGTGATAATTAAAAAATATATTTAAAATGAAATACATAAAAATACATAATAATAACTCATATAATATAAGTTACAATAATATATTTATAACTAATCAATATAACATGGATCAAATCAATTTAAAAATGTGAATATAATAAAAATTATATGAGAAAATGCATATTTTCTATATTATCAATATATTTTTTTCATTTTCTTTTCTATTTTTCTTCTTTTGTTCTTCTCATTTTTTCTTAGTAAACATTTTTTTTCTTAGATTTTTTATATTTTATGCATTTTTTAAACTTTTTTAAATAAAAAAGTGACCCCGGTCAACCCTTAGTTCAATTAGTTTACCCTAAGTTAGACTAGTTCTGATTGGGTGGACTGAGTCACTTTTACCTCATTTTCCTACTCAACCAGATTAGATCAGTGATCGGGTCAATCCGGCTGATCCGATCCCAATTTTAATACTATGACTCCTTTTTAGTTTGATATCTTTATATATATTTATATTACCTTTCTTATTTTGTTTGTGATTAATCTGTGAATATAGAAAAAATGTGAAGTGCGCTTTGTCTTTTTCAATCTGTCTCGTGAAGCTGTGGATAAGACGAAAGCACTGTCATTTGTCATTTTATTCAACGTGCAGTGATGCTTGTTGTTCTTTGGAGAGGAAAAATATATTATTCTTCTATTTTTATTTATAAGACTTTTTTAGAGAATATTAAAAAGATTTTAAAAAAATTAATTATATTACTTAATAATATCATATGTTATGTTTTATTATATTATATAGTAGTTCATAAGTCAAACAACATAATTTGAAGAAAAACGACAAATTTTAATGTCTTAAAATAATGTAATTAGCTTTATTAGGATTTTTTTAAGATTTTTCAAAAAGGTCTTATAAATAGAAACAGAGGGAATACTAATGCTGATGAAACCCTAATTTTCTGCCATATCATAAATGAGTACGTAATTATTATTATATTGTTTACCATAACTAATCTTATCATATCAAATTGATGGAAAGAATTTTAGTAGATGCATCACCTTTAGTCCCTGATGCGATTTTCAGGGCCTTGCTTCTGCATTTGTCACAGTTCATGGGCACCTGTATAACTATCTTTTGCTGCAATATGACAGTAAAACACAGAGTTCAGTTAGCTAGCTAAGGTTTGATAAACAAAACTATAAAACAGAGAGAGAGAGAAAGACAGAAATCATTGGTGTGACCTTCGTGTTTGGTTGGGGTTTGTAGAGTGTTTGAAGCGTTTCATACACACACACACACACACACAGAAAGGAGGTGGGTGCAGTGAGTGGAATATTAGTTTGTTGTTCAGTTGGTCTACGTCCAATTGGCAAACATAGAATCGTGCCAGCTCACCAAGAGACGAAAACCATGTACTATTTCCTATATCAGTTATTGGGAATATCTGCGCAGTTTAAACAGCCAATTCACTTTATTTCCCATGTTAGGACTAAGTTTTCGTTTAATGTACTTCCTCATCCCTCCCTACCCTTGTCTAATTGACTTTTTTTTAGAGAGACTAAGAAAGCTAAATAAATTACTTGGATATGTCATATGTAGTATTTTTATATTATATATTAATTTATAAATTAGACAAAATAGTTTTAATAAATTAAAAATGATATATATGGATATTTTAAAGTAATTCAATTAACTTTTTTTATAATTATCTAAAATAGTCAACTAAATCTTATATTTAAAATCGGAAAGGTAGTATACACATATGAATTATTATGAAAGCGATATTTAATAAATTGATTTGACTCTCTTGTATAATGGTCTGTTGTTAAGTTATCCACTTTTAAGTTTTGTCAACCATATTTGGCGAGAGTCATTGATTGACCTTTAATTATATTATTAATAAGTAGGGTTATTTACATGCGTTAAATGGCTGAAAACATTTTATAAAAAGGGGTTGATTGTATAACAATAAATAAAATGAAATTAAGTTTTGTCAACTGGGAGTTTTGTTTTATAGTATCATTTGGTATCTAGATTAGAGTTCATGGTTATCCCCAATACAAAAACCTTTGTGATTCAAATTCAAAACCCAAAAAATCTTACAAAACCTTATTTTGTTAAATCAACTTTGTTGGTGGATGATTTTATAAGCACATATATCCTCTATTTAGAGATAGTTCTGTTGGAAGCATTATCAAGTACGAGTATTAAATAGGAGACGGCTTCAATAACACAGCATATGATAAAATGCCTTCTGCGCGGACTTCTTCATTAGAAAAGAATATTAATATAAGAGAAAATTTCACTTAAATATCTTTTGAATTTGCAAAACTCATAAATGACCCTTATGATAAAGAATTGTTGTCTACTGCTATAAAAAAATTACTAGGCTAACTATATTAAAGTGATAACTAACCTAGGTCATAATGTCACAAGGAGCCTTCAAAATAGTTTAATTCCCTAAAACAATATGAAATGGACATTTAACTTAGCAATTTAAGCAAGTAACTCAAGTGCAAGTGGTTTTATGAAGGTGCAACTACCTAAACCTACTTCTAAACAAGCAAATTAATTCAGAAAGTACAAAATCAAAAAGTAACTTACCAAAACAGTGATTAAAATGGATAGAAAATTCAGTGATGTTCATTGGTTCCCTAGAAATCATTTGAGTTTCCTTGCTTCAAAATGAATTAAGATTATCAATTCTTAGGATTCTTAGTCACTTAAACTTACAACTCGCAAGCTATCAATCATTATGGTCACATAACTCGTATGAAACATAATTAGCCTCTTGAATTCATGTTAATCTAAATGCTTCAATGCAATAATATCCCCTTAGCTTACTAAGCATTGCATCCAATGATCAATTGCAACACTTAATAACTAGATTAAGTACATATAAAGCATGACATGCGATTAGAACTCATTGAAATGCAAGGAGAAACATATCATACAACTGAATTGCTAGTCATTGATTCATCCGATCAATATTATCTCTATAATTCCATTAAACAAAAGTACTAAATTCAATTAGAAACACATAATACAACTCGCACAATGTGCTCATAATGTTCATCGAAGAAGCAATAAATTACAGAAGGAATCGGCTAACCCAAAATGAAGAATCGAAGCTCAACTCATTTGATTCCTAGGAAACCTCTGGATTTTAGCCGATCATGGGAGTGATAGACACGGTAGTCTTCATCACCATGGATTCAACTCAGAGCCACCAAATTCCTCTCATAAACCCACAGAGATGCTCAAGAATGAGCTGGATTTCTGTGAGGAATTAGGAAGAGCTTGTCAAACGAAAAGAAGAGAAAAAGAAGATGTCGGTGATGGTGGAGATTTTGTTGTGCGTGTGGAGTTGGCGATGGTGAGAACCGAGAGTGATGAAATCGTGATGAATGGTGTGAGTGAAAGTGTGGAAGTGATGATGGATGATGGAATTAATTCGTGATGGAATGAATGATTCCCGAGTCAGCTCGTGTTTTCTGTTTCTCTTCCAAGTCAGATCTTGTGCTGGGTCATGGGTCTTCAAGGTGGGTCGTGGATCTGGAGCTCCAATTGGGTCTAAATCTTTATATTTTCACTTTGCAAATTGGTCCCTTCATCCTTCAATTCTCACTTTGCATTTTAGTCCTCCTTTAATTCAATTCTTCCAAATTTTCCTTCAAGAAAAATGCACAAAATGTAATACCAAATATTCTAAATTAAATGCGAAGAAAGGATGACAATTATGCACATTTTAAGCCAAAATTCATGTTCTCCATATTATTCCACATAATTCCAATTTTTTCAATTAAATGCAATTTGAACATCATAAAATCAAGGAAAATCATCAATATTTCATGGAATTTGTAGTAAAAATATGACTTATCACCTTAACATTTCAAAAAGACAATGAGGTCACATGGACAAAATTGGGTTTTGAAAATGTTGACACATTTACTAACATACCCTTGAGTTATTTAAAATAAGAAAAGAAAAGAAAAAATGCCCCCTTGCCTGAGCACCACTACCAACCACCGGCCAACCCACCCCTAGCCTCCGGCAGGCCACCCTCAAGTGGTTGGCTGGAGCTCCAACAACAGTGGGGGAGGGGGATTTTTTGGAGGCTTTATTTAATTAAAAAAATTGTAACCAAGTGGAGGAGGTGGGAATCGAACCCACCCCACTTGGTTATAGGGGCACCAAAGACTCTTCAACATATATATGTACAAGTAAATATATATAGAGTAAAAAGAAAAGCCTGGTGGTATTAACTAAATAGATAATGGAATTGACGAAATGCATAATGGAAATAACTAAATGAGTAATAACATTGATTATTCATTTATAAATAAATAAGTAATGACCAAGCAAGTAATGACATTGATTAAATGCATTATGAATTTAGTCAATCTCATTACTTATTTGGTGAATGTCATTACTCCTCAGTCAATGACATTACTTTTAGTTCAATACTAATAAGTTTTTAGTCAATGTCATTACTCATTTAATCATTTTCATTACACATTTTGTCATTTGCCTTTTTTTTTTACTCTACATATATTTACTTGTGTGTATATATTGTGAAGGCTTTGCTGGTAACCAAGTAAGGTGGGTTCGATTTCCACCCCCTCCACTTGGTTACAACTTTTTGTCAATTAAAAAAACAAAAAAGCCTCCCAAAATCAAAAAAAGAAACCCCTCCCTCCCCTATTGTTGCCAGAGCTTTAACCAGCCACCTGAGAGTGGCCGGCCAGCGGCCAAGGTAGGTTGGCCAACTGTCGGTAACAATGCTTTAGTGAGGGGCATTTTTTCTTTTTTTTTTATTTTAAATAAACCAGGGGTATTTTGGTAAATATGTCACATTTCTAAAACTCAATTTAGTTCATGTGACGTCATTGTCTTTTTAAAATGTTAGGGGTCATTTATGAGTTTTACAAATTCAAAATGTATTTAAGTGAAATTTTCTCAAATCTAAACCTACACTCCACATTTCTTTTATATACATATCCGGTTTTTTAGTGCGTGCACACACATAAATATATTACAATTGATTTAAAAGAAAAATCAAATTTTACGATGCATTGAATCCAGAAACTTTGAAGGGAACAAATCAAAGGAGACACAAAGGTAAATTTATTCGGTCTATTCAGGCTTTTCATTTTAGTTTTGGTAGCAGGGAAGCTATATGTTTGCTTGGCCTATGAAACATGCTTGTCACAATTAGCTTGAATCAACAAGTCAGAAGTAGCAAGCGGTTTGATTTGTTATAAGTTTATATTTTAAATTTTATACTTTCTCCAGTCCTTTTTATAAACAACTTTCTTTTTTATTGCAAAAAATAAACTAGTAACTAAGATTAGTTAAAAATAATGATAATGTCAAAAATATCATGTATTTTCCAAATATGCCCCTGTTTATGAAAAATAGTATGAGAGCGAATAAATATAAAATATATAAGAGAGAATGAGTAGAAAATATGTGAGAAAATGTTTAATAAATGGCTATAGAAGAAAGAATTAGTGGTGAGTGAAGGATAATTATTATAAAGGGAAAAAAGTTGCTTATATTAAGAATTAAGTATAAGAGAAAGAAAATTGCTTATAAAAAGGTTCAGATGGAGTATTATTGATATTGATATTAATATGAGGAAAAATCCCAGAAAAATATCAAAGAAATGACAAAAAGATAATTTAGTGTGTTGAAATGTAAAAATCTTAGATCAATCCTTCAGTAAGAATATGAAATTTTTGAAATCTTGAAAAATTTTATAAAATTACCTAAATGCTCCTGGATATTAATAACTTGAGTATCTATATTACTAATTATATTATCTATAGATACTGGAGTTATTAAAATCTAAAGGTATTTAGATAATTTCAAAATTTTTAAGGCTTCAAAACCTTGCTGTTGCAGTAAGGCTACAATGGAACTTTACAGTCTTGAGAAATAGGAAGGAGCCTCGAGGGTGGTCCTTAGCCTCGAGGCTGTGACAAATTCTGGCAACCTTGCAGGGCTATTTTAAAACCTTGCAAGAAGGCCATCATCAAAGGAGCCTCGAGGTTATCCACTAACCTCGAGGATGGTAAGCTATTTTAACTTAACATTTTCACATGCTTTGTTATAGATTGTAATATTTACATATCTTTCCATGGTTAATCTTAGGCTTTTGTGGGACTTAATTATTTAT
>JBAGKO010000014.1:19790741-19802087 GCA_037177275.1 Acacia concinna
GTGTACGTGAAAGAGCACATATCATCAATAATTTAATCCATGCACTAAAGACAGATACCAAAAAATATTTTACATATCTCGCATATCGCATGGCATGGCCTTCAATTTTGGTGCATTAATTTGTTTCGTTTGGTTCTCTCTGACTCTCCCCAGCCGAGCTAATTAATGAATCGGTTGCCACACACTTATAGAAAAAAGGATAAAAAATGAATGTTATATTTAAAAACTTTCATAAACACTAAAAAATTTATTATTTTAGAAGTTTTATCGTCTAATTTTCTTTTCCTTTATTTTATCTCCATCCATAGTTAGATTTTAAGAGCTATTAATTAATTAATCTGCCTTGATTTCTGGCTGATCACTTTCTCTTATCAGATACTAATAAATGATTCCCTCACATAACTTGCACTTGTGTGCCCGTAAATAATATATAATCTTAAGTAGTAAGGAAATGAGAACCACTCACCGACTCACGTGGGTGTAACTGAAAAGACACACAAAAACGATGAAATGATCATTTTCATCAAGTTTAATTTCAAAACGTTACGTAATAATAATTAATGATCTTGTTTCAAGAGTGTGTCCTATGATCACCATGCATGTGTCTATTACTTCCATTCTAATTGAGGCTTATCCTCCACCCGTGCATGTAACCCTTTCAATTCATTCACGTGTATGCACTTGACCATAAGTCTTGATACTTAACTGCTTAAAGTTATAAGTGGGATTTGATATCCACAGCCTTCAACCAAAAGAGCTTTCTTAACACTAATTAAATTAACTACACGATCATTACTAGTATATTAGAGTATGTACGTGCGCCAAGATTTTAGAGAATGGTCAAGCAGAGTGACATATGCAAATCTAATTCTCTCTCATAAAAGTCAATTTTATTTTATACACTTAATTAGGTAATTGTGTGTATTGAAAGAACAAAATAAGACATATAAATCTAATGGGGTGTGGAATTTGTTTTTATTTTTATACGAGAGGGCTACAACCCATAAATTTTGTTTGCCAAGAACAAACATCCTCCTATATATTGAAAATAATCATGTTGAGGCACCATCGAATATTCGTTTGATCTTAAATATAAGACTTCGTTGTAGATACAGAATAAGGTCTTATATTTAAGATCTAAGGGAGTACTAAATATAGGCACTTCTCTTAATAAAGATTCAACTTTTGATTCAACACATTGTAAAAAACTAACCTTTCTGCTAGACTTAACTTGTAACCCATAACATATGACAGTGTATAATACAATAGTAACAGTGAGTGGGCTAATATAAATCCACACACTCTCCTCCTTGATCGTTGTTTTAATTAAGCTCTTAATGGGTTCACAATTAAAGCCCATTTGCTTCTTTCGTTCCATTAGAGCCCAATTATTTTATGGCTGTCCAACAATTAAACATATAGTATATATACTAAACATAAAGTTAGTCTAATAATATAAGATTTCACTAAATCATTTAAAACCTTAAATTGGAAGAGACATTTGTATTAGAGGTAGCCATGAATTCAGAACTAGATACCATAAAATAACATTAAAAAAACATATAGCACGCATCTTTATTGGGACTACAAATTAAAAATATTATTATGATCCAATAAAAAAAAACAAGTTGTTCGGCGGTCAAGTTCCTTGTTTCGTGAAAAATAAAAAGATAAAAACAGATTACACATTAATTTTGTTAAATAAAAATTAAATAAAAGATCTTAAAAACACGCGACTGGGTTCTCTCAACTTGTCCAAGAAATCGTTTGATAAATTCAAATTAATCACAGTCGCAATGCACTACACTTAGATTCGAGTTTACTAATATGATCATGATCTTGACAGAGTGTACAAGTAATAATAAAAATAATCGTAGTCATTTAAATAATGTTTAGTTACACATTTTGTTATGTGTAAATAGAAAAGTCAGAGTAGTTAATTATCTTGTTATATTTTAGTTATGATGGAAGATGTATATAAAAGATGTATTTGTACATTTTTCTCTTACACTAGAATTGAATATTTTTCTCCAGTTTCCGATGCCTTTACTCTCTTTTTCTCTGGTTATGTTCATTTCAGTTCTCTCTTATAGGGTTCATTAGCTCTTGAATCCGATCAGGTCTCAACAAATCACATAGTATCAGAGCAATAATCGCTGCCATGGTAAGTATATCCTCGCTTTAGGACCATAAGAATTCAAAAATGTTCTTAAATGAGCTACACAAGTTTTATATTTTATACAGAATACTAGAGAGATAGTTCTAAAATATTCTATGTAATTCATATCTGCACAAAATAATTTAAAATATATACGTTATTAGTCATCGCGGATTGTGAATGTTTTGAAACTTCAGAAAAGTGCATGAATACCCTCATTCTCTTTATTTGCGGGCATCAAAATCCATCAAACGGTCAATTCAAGAATACTTAACGTTTATTCATAAAACACACTAATCAATTTTATGTTCTCCCTCCAATCTTAATTATAAGGATCTGTTGACTTTTTTTTAAAGAATCCTAAAAAAATTTTAAGAAAAGTAATTATATTACTTAATCACATTATATATTGTGTTTTATTATATTATATATTAGTTCATAAGTCAAACAACATAATTTAAAGGGAGGAAATGGCAAATTTAATTTCTTAGGATTCTCCAAAAGAGTCAACGGGCCCTTATAATTAGGACTAGAGGGAGTAATATATTGATAGTAAATTCAAAGTTTCAAATTTAGGGCTTGTTTGGATAAGTAGTGGAATAAGTGACTTCTTTATATAAATGGCTTATAAGAAAAACTTGAGAAAAAAAGTTACTTGTGTTTAGATTGGTGTAAGAAAAGTGGCTTATTAGGAGTAAAATAAGTTACTTATATTTAGATAGAAGATAAAAAAATAATGACTTATTAAAATTAGAAGAAGTAACTTATTTTCATAAGTCACTTTTTCCAACTTATTTCAACAAGTCACTTATTTCAATAAAAAAAATGACTTATTGAAATAAGTTGAGAAAAATTATTTATGAAAAGTGACTTATTGATCAATAAAAGCTAATTACATTATTTTACCAGCTATTAGGGTGTGTTTGGAATAACTGTGAAAAAATTCATGTGTTTACAATCGGACTTATGCATAAGTCAAATTAAGTATAAGTCAGATCGCGTAACGTGATTAATATTTGGATTGACAGTAGTATATATAATTCACTTATAAACTACTTATACAATGGTAAAACTTGTTTGTTGATATGTTTGAAAAGTAACTTTTGACAAAAATGACTGAAAAAGACATGAATCATGTCATATGTTGTGATTTAAGGTACTATATGTTACTCCCTCCGGTCCTATTTATAAGACCTAGTTCAAAATTTGATTTGATCCTTAATATAAGACTCTTATCCACTTTGTCACCCATGTTTAACCACTTTTTCTCAAACTACCCCTTTCAATACTCCTTGACCATAATTAGACACCACAGTTATTCAAATATATAGGAAAAATTCTACTTCCTCCCCTACTTCCCATAGATGCAAACACCAGGAGAAATTGTGAATCTAAAATTCAAATTAAGGATATTTTTGAAACATCATGTGATATTATAACAATTAACTAATATAACTAATGTTCATAATCTCTAAAAAAAAAAGTCAATTAGGTCTTATATTTAGAATCAGAGGGAGTAGTTCATAAGTCAAACATAATAATTTAAAGAAAAAAAGATAAATTTTAATGTTTTAAAGTAATGTAATTAGTTTTCTTAGAATTCTTCAAAAAAGATAACCGTGTCTTATAATTAGGACCGGATGGAGTATATATTATATATAAATTTATTGTGATATTTATACTGTCTTCCGCCTTAATTATAAGACTTAATTGACTTTTTTTTGGAAGAAGTTAAGGAAGCATAATAAGTTTTTTAATCGTATCATATGTTGTATTTATTATAGGGAGAATTGCTTGTAAGTCCCAAATAAGAGAATTAATTATTTGATAAGTCCCATGGTAGCTTTTTACTTGTCAATGGGAAGCTCTTTAATTGTCAAGAGGTACTTTTGTGATATTATTTCTCTTATTTGGGACCTACATGCAATTCTCACTTTATTAATTATATTATATATTAATTCATAATCTAAACAAAATATTTTAAAGTAACGAATTAGCTTTCTTATAATTTTTTATAAAAGTCAATTGAATATAATAATTAGGGCCTGAAAGATTAAGTGATAACAAAAAAAAAGTTCCAAAAAAAAAACAAAACATCCGTTGTTATGCTAAAAATAAGCATCAAAATATTACTTATGCAATTAAGTGGTTTATTTTCAATCAGTTCAGTTGGGTCACCATCAACACAAACACCCACTTATTTGTGTCCCATTCCCAACATCAGTTTTATAGCCTTAATTGTCCATTTTGGCAGGCTTATGAATTCCAAAAACACACTTGCAATATAGCATAAGCTACTTATCCTTTTTTCTCCACCGCCACTACTATTCCAACGCCCTCAAACGCTTTGCTCAAACAGGCCTTTATTTGATGCCTTTGTGCAGGATTCGAATGGTTTAAGGAATATTACTTCCAATATCTTTAATATAGGATATATTTAGGGAGTTAATTTTTATCCTAAATATAAAATATAATTTTCATATTTGTTAACCTTTTTATAATTTACCTCTATTATTATTCTCTCAACCATTGTCAAAGAGGAGAGAGGAGGAGAAAATTAAGGAAGATAATTAGAGTATTTTAAAAAAAATACATGTCATATCAATTAATTTAACCAATTAATTACTTAATCTAATCGAATTTGATACATATGTCTTATATTAACTATCAAGCATAATACTTCTTTCGGTCCTAATTATATTAATTTAAAGTTTTAAAATTTATTGTTCTTCTTCAAGTTATATTGTTTTATTTATGAATTAATATATCATATAATAAAATACAACATATGATATGATTAAATAATTTATTTTATTTTCTTAACTTCTTTAAAAAAAATTCAATCGCATCTTATAATTAATATCGAAATTGTAATATTTAAGTCGTGAGTAGGGAACAACTGATCTGCCTAATTCAGATATGGTGGATAAGATACATCACACGAGTTCTTTCATCAAGTTGACTAGTTGATGCCCAAATTATAAAACAAACAAACTTGGGATTCAAATCAAACCCACTTGTTGTTCCTTTTTATATTCCCCGGGTTATTTTGGGAAGAAGGACACACATTAATGGGGTCAGTTTATTCAGCAAGAGTTTGCATAAGTTTGTAATGTGTCGCAATCATGACACTAATAAGAGCACTATAAAACTAACCGTTGAATGCAACAATCAAATGCGATCTAAGTGTCGTACTCATCGCAATTCTTGTATATATTCTGAGTTTGACAATTAAATTCAATCCTATTTAGACAGGCTATAATCTCTTAATTTCATAATATAAGTGAAAACTTTGCCTCTAAAATTTTTGGGGGACAGTTTTAGTTTGAAAGTGTAAAAAAGGAAATGATTTTGTCCTAATTATTTAATTTTAATAATTGATTGATCAGATATACTGAGCTGATAGCCCGCATCCCATCCATGTAATTTTTGTTAGGTTGTAAAATTAGTCCAAAAATTTATATATTATCTATTTCATTTTTAAAAATATTAGATTCAAAACTTTCACATAAATTTACACCTTAAAAAAGTTACGTAAATGATTAATAAATAGTTAACTCAGAATATTTAATTAATTAATAATTAAAACTAATTACAATAAAGAGAATAACAAAATTATTCTATTTTTTATTACTAAAGTTATTTATAGATGATAACTTTTGGGACAAAACTAGCCCCATATAACAAAATATTGGAAGCAATAAATCCCAAGACTTCTAAAAGACAACACTCAAAACTTACTCACGTGCATGCCTCGGAAAAATTGAAAAACAAGATTTTTCTCAATTTTCACATCAAAGTGGTGAAGAGTGATTGGAGTGGTAGTGAATTTTCAGAATTAAGTATAATATATGATATAATTAAATAATTTATTTTATTTGTTTAACTTCTCTTAAAAAAATTCAATTAGGCCTTTTAGTTAATATTAAAAATAAAATATTTAAGTCGTGAGCAGGGGACAACTGATCTGCCTAATTCAGATATGGTGGATAAGATTCATCACAAATCACACGAGTTCTTACATCAGGTTGACTAGTTGATGCCCAAATTAACTTGGGATTCAAACCAAACCCACTTGTTGTTCCTTTTTTATATTCCCCGGGTTATTTTGGGAAGAAGGATACACATTAATGGAGTCAGTTTATTCAGCAAGAATTTGCATAAGTTTGTAATGTGTCGCAATCATGACACTAATACGAGCATTATAAAACTAACCGTTGAATTCAACCAAATCAAATGCGGTCTAAGTGTCGTACTCATCACAATTGTAATATATATGCTGAGTTTGATAATTAAATTCAATCCTATTTAGACAGGCTATAATCTCTTAATTTCATAATATGTATAATAATTAAATCTTTCCAACTATAAAGCATAGTATAAGAAGGATGGTTAAGTGAAAATTTTGCCTCTAAAATATTTGGGGGACAATTTTAGTTTGAAAACGCTAAAAAGGGAATGATTTTGTCCTAATAGTTATCTTAATTAATTTTAATAATTAATTGATCAGATATATTGAGTTGATAGTCCGCATTTCATCTATATAATTTTTGTTAGGTTGTAAAATTAGTCCAAAAATTCATATATTATCTATTTTATTTTTTAAAAAATTAGATTCAAACTTTCACATAAATGTACACCTTAAAAAAGTTACATGAAGGATTAGTGGATAGTTAACTCAGTATATTTAATTAATTAATAATTAAAACCAATTACAAGACAAAATTATTCTATTTTTTATTAATAAAGTTATATGTAGATGATAACTTTTAGAACAAAACTAGCGCGCAGATAACAAAATATTGGAAGCAATAGATCCTAAGGCTTCTAGAAGATAACACCCAAAACTTACTCACGTGTATGCCTCGGAAAAATCGAAAAACAAGATTTTTCTCAATTTTCACATCGAAGTGGTGATAGGTGATTGGGGTGGGAATCAATTTTCAGTCCCAGACTGACGTCATTGTAAGCAATAAAGTTAAAAACTTAAAATTAAGAAAATAGTCTGACAAAGTCAAAAACACAGCATGTGATCCTACGAATAAGTATAATGGTTTAATGGGCATGGCCAGCAGATGTTAACCTTTTCTCATATAGTACTATATATATATATCTATCTTTTTAATATTTTAAAATAAAATCATAAATTTCATTAACTATAATATAAAATTCAATAATTTTTTAATTCTATTACGATTTAATTTACATAATACAAAATAAAAATAAAGTCAACATAATAATATATTAAAAGTAAATTTATATATTCATATTAAAATATTAATGAGTTGCATTATAAATAAAAAAAAATCTTCTCTCTCTACTTTATACTCCTCTTATCTATAAAACACCTCCAGTATTTTTCATACGGACAAAAAAAAACTTTAAACATTATTAACTCTTTCATAAAATTCAACAAATTTTTAAATTTATCCTTGTTTAATATGTATTCGTCTTTATTATAAGGTATCAACTATTAATTATTATAAATCAATAAAACTAGTTAAAATCATTTAAATTGTCATAAAATTCAAGTGATTTCTAGCATTATCCTTACTAACTACACTAAATTCGAATACCATATTAATTATCACTCTTTTAGTAACCCTTATTAAATCTAGACAAACATAAAAAATAAATCTAACGCACCTTAAAAACTTATAAATTCTTTATAAAAAAGACCAAATATAAAGATAGGAGAAAATATACTACATAAAAAAAATATCAATATAACAATAAATAAAAAATAAACTTGTACGTTCATATAAACAATTTCTCTCTCTCTCTTAGACCAGAGGAGTATATGAGTATTTGCCTAGGAAATGAAGGAACAAAGAGTAATGGTTGCCTGCTGAGGAGGCTAAGCATGCAGGCCATATATGTATAATTATATATACTCCTATATATAAATGACACGCCCTCATCATCTACCTTGTTTTGCTTTTGGAACCGTCTGATTAATTACATCCCTTTCACGTAAACTAAGATGTGTGGTGAAATTTAGTTTTGATTTTTTATTTTTATACAAGAGGGATAGGTTGAATGAGAGCGAAACATAATTAATTAATATCCATTAAATAAATTTGATTGGATCTTGTTCCTCATTCAATCGTTTTCGTTTTCCTTTTATATGAGAATATTCAAAGTTCAAACATAATGTTATCTTTGTTTATAGGCTTGTTTGGTATGACTTATTTGAGTTAAATAAGATTTTATGCACAACATACAAAAAAGACACATTTTATATATTTATTCCGTACTCTACAAATAAGATCTTATTGCTCTTAAATAAGTTATTACAAGCAAGCCCAAATCCATCCTATGGGAGTTCATCATGGAGCAGGCAAAAAAAAATAGAGAGTTTATTAAGTAATGCACACTCTTTGCTGTTAAAATACACTACACACTGTGCTGATGAGTTCAATTAGTCAATGGACGATGGACGAACCTGCTGCACCGTGATTGAATATTTCTCCATCATTGAAGTGAAACAACGACGTTTTATTCAAGCGTATGACGTGTACTTCTCAGCAACAAGCAGAGGATTCAGATGCCTTAAGCCTCTGTTTGAATTTTTATTCATGTTGACTTTCAGGCCTCTATTTTTACTCTCCGGCTAGCTTTATTTTTACTACTCTTATTAATATATACTCATTTTTGGTCTTGAATAGAAGATTTAATTAATTTTTTTGAGGGATTAATAAATTTAAATAAATTATTTATAAATAATTATATTATATATCAATTTATAAGTTAAACAAATTAGTTTAAAAAGTTATAAGTATAAATTCTTCAAAGTAACTTAATTAAATTCTTTAATCTTTCTAAAAAAAACATAACTGTATCTTATATGTAAAATTGAAGATGGTGTTGTGAGATGGCAGTATGTAGTTTAATTATTGCGCTTTTTTAATAAAATGTTGACCACTAAATAACGTTATTACCAGTTAAAATTTGGTGAACAAGAAAATAAGAAAAATATATGTGCTGTATTTCAAGAAACATTTGAATATTTGCTATATCTATAATTCTGTTATTATCGTACAACAACATTGGTTACTTTAAGGATTAAAAACAAAGTATAACAATATTTGCCTTTTTTTATTTATTTATTATTGGATTTATATCATGTGCCCATGACCAAAAACACAATATATAAATGGTGACAAGTCATTGTATAGTGGGTGAGCACAATATGATGGTAATGCCTTTTGAGGCCTTTGATCTTTATTGCTTACCATTCAAATTTGATTCCTTTATATTTTGCCTTTCCATTCACTTTGACAACCACCACACCCAAAACACTATCCCCACCCCACCATCAATTTTTTGCCCACTTCTCTACTTCCGACAAATTTGAAATGTGTGCTCTTGCTTTTATTTTTTTTTATATATATATATATATATACATCTTTTATATTGTCTCTTATCAATATATATTAATTTCTTATCATGAACCCATGCCATTTAAAATAATATCTCCTCTGATTTTTCACATGGGATGGGATAAATTTGTAGGAGATCGAGAGTAGTATTATGAATTGAGTATTCTTACGAAGGAGTACAGTTTACTTGAAGGTGTTTCAATTAAATGTTTTTTTTTTTTGTTATGGACCTATCAAAATATGTTTCAATCGTATCGTTGAATCTTTCACAACTGAATCTCTAATTTCACACGTTGTATCTGTAGACATGAATTCTAAAGAATGAAATACCGTCACACACACACACACACACATTTATTGGAGGCAATTCCATCGTTAAAATTGTCAAGGTCATTGCTAAATTATTTTAGTTTTGAGACTAATCTAATAATCACTTTCGAGGTTGAGAGTGCATTCAATAGGTTTCGTCTCTCTCAATAAATACACTTTTCAGGATTTAAATGTGTTATTGCTTTTATGAGAATCTAATAATATTTATAGAGTAAGGAGGTCATTTTCTAAAGAGATGGAGCTGATCTCTATCTCCTTTCTTTAGAGAAGTAAAGCAAGAAGAGAGCATCAACTATAAGACGACTCTCTCTCTCTCACACCATCATTGATACAGAATCCCAATAACGTTCATGCCTTTTGATATCTTTTTTACTCCGAATACCCCTAAATTTGACACACTTTCTAGGGCAAGTCAACAAAGAAAGGCAAAGAAACCAATAATTTGTTCATATCTTATCTCTAGTTAGGGAAAAATAAAGCGAAAATCTCATAAAAATACTAAAAAAATTATTAAAAACAATTCACTGTGCCAAAAGATGAAAATTTTAGATCAAGCTTTTGGAAGAATATGAAATTTTTAGAATCTTGAAAATTTGTGAAATTACCTAAATGCCCATAAATTTTAACAGCTTGAATATATATATATTAATAGTTTGAGTACACATTGCTTAAATGTCCCTCGAAGTATTAATATAGATACCAAGCTGTTCAAATTTAAGGGCATTTAAATAATTTACAAAATTCTCAAAATTCTAAAAGTTTCAGACTCCTATGAATGACTGATCTAGGAGTTTCATATTTCATCACACTGAATTATTATTATTATTTTACATTTCTTTGATATTTTTCTGGAATTTACCCAAAAATTAAACCAAAAAAAAAAGGCCTTTTGATCATAACACTTGTTTACCAAACAACTAAATTTAAATGAGATGAGTGGGAGAGAGCGTTCAAGAAGCTGAGATCGGAGGGTGGTTGAGTTTGATGGCAGAGGGGTGGCAGAAGGTTCTAAGCAAAGAGCACCTACGAGTGAGGAGGCTGATGCTTTGGAATAGAGTAGAAGGAAAGTCCGTAAAGAAGAGGAGGAAGGGTCGCACTGTCAGAAGCTGATCCCAAGTATGGAGGAATGGATGGTTGATGATACTGAAACACAGGTGATAACTGATACGCAAAAGGTTGGCTTTGAGGGGTTTCTAGATGGTTATATAAGGAAGTTTGTGTCAATGAGCAAGGTTCAGATGCAAAAAGTGAGGATGAAGAAAAGGACTGGTAGAGTGGTGAAGGATGGAAGTCTCGTGTAAAAGTTGATTCATCGGGGAGGATTTAGAATATTGTTCTGCACCCAGACTTCAAAAATCATGTGGCAAAAAGATGGAGGAAGTATGTGATCATGTCGGTGCTTGGGAGGATGGTTAGAGAATAGAGTCTAGCGAAAAAGCTTGAACAACTATGGGTTGACATTGAAACTGTTGACAT
>JBAGKO010000014.1:19816124-19829411 GCA_037177275.1 Acacia concinna
GGATACTAAACACTGAAGTACAATGAATTGTTTCTCTCTCTAAAGTATTTTACATGAACATCTAGAAACAGAGAGATTGAGAAAACAGAGTATATGGATTGGAGATAGATTCAGAGATTCAGCATTTCGACTCTATGTGATTGAACTCTCTTGTCTTCATATTTGAATGATCACGTATATATAACAGATGAAGAGTAAACGACCGTTGAGTGAATTCTTCCGTTGAGTATCGCAGAATGTTACCGTTGAAAAACTAGCCGTTGGAGATCGCTTTTTGACCGTTGAAGCTTAATCCAAGTTTAATCACCTTTAACCTTCATATAAACTTGATTAATAATGATTAGAAATGAGTAGAAACAATATAATCAAGGTTTATATGAGTTTTGAGAAGATTTGACAAATCCGAGACAGTGATCAAAATTCTGTACGACATCACTCGAGTGCAACTTGAAGTGATTTGTATGGATCACTCTCAACATCACTGGAGTGATGCGAAAGTGATGAAAAAATTTTATGATCACTCGAGTGGCACTAGAAGTGATTTGTACTATCACTCTCAAGATCACTGGAGTGATGTAAAAGTGATGAAAAATTTTATTATCACTCGAGCGCCATTGGAAGTTATTTGTACAATCACTCTTAACATCACTCGAGTGATATGAAAGTGATGAAAAAATTTATAATCACTCGAGTGCCCTGGAAGTGATTTTGAATATCACTCGAGTGACACTCAAGTGATTTGGAAAATCATCTCCAAATCAAGCAAATGATCCCTCTCCAGAAAGCTCTTCAAGTTCTCTTTCCAATGCAACCAGAAGCATTCAAAAATTCCTTGCAATTTGAGAGTTATGATCAAAAGAGTGACGGCTGTTCAGAAAATGGATTCATACTTCAGCGGTGACTTCTCTCATGCATATCTCCTTCATCTGACCTTATATAATCTTGATTCTTTGCTCTAGAAAACACCCAATAAATGTAGTTTTATATAAAAAGGTTTCATCTCAATTGAATCTATGCTGTGGGAGATATCTTCAAATACTAAACCTATCTTGGATTTGCATGTATAATTCCAGCATCATATTCAAATAAGCATATCTCCTTGATCTGACATGCGTTTTGCTTGATTCTTGTTTCATTGCATTTAATTGGATTTCTACTTTCATATGAAAGAATTTTCATCTCCATTAGATCTGTGTTGAGAGAGAAACCATCAAAATACTGAAGCTATCTTGAAAATGAATGTAGAATTTTAGCATCAACTTCAATAGAGCATATCTCCTTCATCCAATATGATATTTGCATGAAACTAGTGTCATTGAGTTCCTTTTGAAGTATAGTTTCATATTCAAGAAGTTTTAGCACAATAAGATGAATATTGAAGAAGTTATCATCAAAATACCGAAGATTTGTTTTGCTAGATGAAAACAGAGTAAAACAGAGGATACATCACTCGAGTGATCTGAGGTCACTCGAGTGATCTAAGGTCACTCGAGTGATCAAGTCATTATTCACTTTGATTTGATCCATCTAACCTTCATTGGATCATATAAACCTCCAACATCACATCTAATGACTTGAATCTTGATCTTCCATGAAATCTTGCATGTTTTCCTTTCTTTAATCTCCTCTCCTTCTTCTTGATCAAATTCACATATGCTTCCTTGCTTAGATTTGACAAACATCTTCCATCTCTTAATCCTCCCTCATAATCCATCTTGATAACTTCTTTACTTGACTTCTTCTCCCATAATAGAGAACTTCATTGTTCAACATCTTGTAATTCATCTTGATCAATCTCCATACTCCATCTCCATATATTCTCCTTTCTCTTGGATAATCTCCTTTCATCATTCTCTCTTCTTTCATCAAGTTGATCTTCTAAGCATATTCCATGCCATTAATAGATGACTTCTCTTATTACTTGACTAATCTACAAAACGTTTTACATTAAGTATAGTAGTTAGTCAATGTAATAGACAATGTATAAGATAAATGCATTATGCAAACTTTTTGTGTAATACTTGGCATCCATATTTGACATCATCAAAACTAATCTTATATCTAACAAATAATTCAAAAAATAGGTGCATATGTTAAAGTAAAATAAATATTTATTTACTTTTTTAAATTAAATTAATTTAAAATAAAGTAGTTTTCATTTATAAATGAGATTATGATTTAAGAAATAGCATATTATTTTAGTAAAAATAAATTTTTAATTTTATTTAATTATTATTTCATGATTTGTGATTTTAACCTAACCCCAAATCAAATAGTACTTTATCCAAACAAAAACAAAAACAAAATATCATATATTACTTACTCCACCCAAAAAATTTGAGATTTCTTTCTTTCACAAAAAAAATTTGATACTTCTTTGCCTCATTCCATACTTGTTGTTGATGTTGGCCTGGGTGCATCTCCGGCATCAACCCATCACTCTTTAGCTACATGTTTACTCTCTTCATGTTGGGTCAAGGAAGAAAAGTTTTTGGGTGGGAATTCTAACTGAAGAACAATGCAACTCTAGGACCTTAGGATGTTGTCTTTGTTGCTTATGGTTTTTCTTCTCTAGGGGCTCTTTGAGAACTACTTATAGGAGCTTTAAGGAGTTTCACTAAAAATAAAAATAAAGGGCAACTTATTGTATTAAGAGTGTTTGTGAAATACTTGTGTAAAAATTGATCTTTTAAAATAAGTAGCTTATTTTAATTATAAGCTACTTATCTAAAAAAATATCACTTTTCTAACTCCCAATAAGTCACTTATTATACCCTCAATTCAAACACAGGTCACTTTTCTTACTTCCAATTCAAATACAAGTAACTTCTGATAAGTCACTTTTTTTTTCATGAAGTCATGTTTCATGAGTCACTTAACTTATAAAGTTACTTTTTTACCCCGAATCCAAACAACCCTTTAGACGACAACCAACAACATGAGGAGAGGTAAATAAGAAAGGTATTACTTATGCGACAAGATATAGTCACTGGGAATGCCAAAACAAACTGTAGGCCTTGTTTGGTTGGGGGTTTTTGGAAGGGAGGTTAGGAGAGAAGATGAGAAGTATATGTTTGGTTGGAAGGAGGGGAAGTGAGGCAAGGTTAAAAATTTTGTCCTTTTTCCCCATCCCTCTCTTCTATCCTCTTTCCTCCAAAAGTGGGAAGCAGCTTCTCTTATTGCCAGATGCCCTATCTAACGCCTTTCTTGTGGTCAAATGATGCCGTTTTGCGTCCAAGCAAAACGGTGCGGTGTACTAATGACCGAAATAGCCAAAGCCAGCTAGCCTAATTTGTAACTGAGCTTTAGTTCGTCTCCTTCCTTTGGTCCTTCACTTTTAGCATGGGAAAATGGCTAAAATGGTAGTGGGCAGTCAGCTCATCACTTTCAGCGCAGGAGTCATGTTCATGAGTATTTGACTCATCTTCCAGCAGCAATCGATTGATATGATGACCAGTCATAGCGCTAATCAATGGATGGAAGAAGAAGCTTGAAGATGACAAAGTCAGAGATGGACTTAAGCCATTTATTGTCACTTTTGGAATTTACTGGAAAGACAGACCAATCATTGTACATGTGACATACCCAGAATTTGAAGGACTTAGCCTATAAAAAAAATCAAAGGCACCGGAAAGCATATTAGAATGAAGGATAAAATAGAAAAGTGAGATCCGGATCCATTGCCCCTACTCCTGGCACCAAACACCTTAGGTGTGAGCTCCATTGCAGATCAAGATTCAAAACCTTAAAGAAGGGCAAAGTTAGAGAAAAAACAAAAGAAATAGAGAGTAAGAAGCAACATTTGAGAGGTAGGAAGCAAAAATATACATGAAAGTAGAAGTGAGATAGATTTATAGGTAAAATCGGAGAGGTGTAAGGAAAGAGTGAGGCGGGGCTTATGGTGTTGAAAATTGCTAAATTAGGAAGGAGAGTGTGAGACGGACCAGAGAACAGGCTTAGCTAGCTGCTGTGGGTCATGACCGAAACTCATTGTTTTGCTTGGATACAAAATGGCATCATTTCGGCACAAAGGAGATGCTTAGAAGGGGAGCTGCTAATGAGAGAAGCCGAATCCTAAAAGTGGAGGGTTTTTTTGGAGGAATGAGAAACAATTGGTCACATTGTGACTAAACTACTCATATCACCATTTCAATATTTTAGTTTTATCCGCTGGTTTTCTCTCCCTCCAGTGGGATTGCATCTTGTGTGCACTGGGATGCTTTTTCCTTTTACATACGTAGTTTTTTTTTCCATACACAATGTATTAACCAACATTTTTTTTTAGTTTTTCCCCCTTCATAAAACATTCACTTGCCACAAAAATATGATCTTTTTTTTTTAATAAAATCATCTTCTAAAATTTATATAAATTTTTTTATCATATAAAAAGGGGTATGAGTATTTTCAGATTCATAAATTAAGAAATAATAGTTTTGGTATAAAAATTATAAAAGAAGAAGGTAAATATATAGATAAAGAGAGGGCATACTTGTCAATTTATAATTAGCTCCCCCCACCTACCCTCTGAGCCAAACAAAAAATCAAACACAATTTTCCCTCTTTTTAAATTAAACAAGCTTATAACATCTCATAATTTAATTTTAACAAACCTCACCTAATTTAACTTCAGTTGAACCAAACACACACAAAAAACACATATAATGTTTTTTTTAAAAAAAAATTAATGCTTCATAGTTGTTATGAATGATTATATAATTTTATAATTATAATTAAACTGCATAATAATACATTAGGTTTATATTTACAGATTCTTACTAGAGAAAAGATAATAAAATAACATTTAAATTTTAAACCTCTAAATAAATAATTTCATTCTGAAATGAGTTGTCCATTGCTATTTAAATATAATCAATACTTATGCTTTTTATAAGAGGAAATTTTTGTGTGAATTTGGTTTGTTAGGTCTTTTATGTTTTGACCTATTAAAATATAACAATTTAGCTAACATTATTTCTAATTGGCTACTCATGTATTTTATTTTTTTAAAATAATTGAACTCATTAATTAAGATTTCAAATGAAAATGTGAATTTTGTGAAATATTTTAATTTTTTTACTAAATCATCTCTTAACTTATTGTATTTTAAGTAGTTAAATCATAATGATATAGTAAATCATGTTCACACAATAATTTCTCTTTTAAAATATAGTCAACAAGATTAATTTAAAATTTTAAAATTTAAATAGTATTTTTTTTTCCCTTTTTCTATTTTTTATATTATTTTAAAAGTAATAGAATATAATGTTAATAAAAACTTTTCAATAAAGAATGATAATAAGAGCTTGTTTGGTATGACTTATTTAAAGTTTATAAAATATTATACATAAAATATTAAAAATATTTTTTTAAATATTTATTTTATAGTTTGTAGATAAAATTTTATTATTTTTAAATAAGTTATAAAAAAAAATGATAATAAGCTGAAGCGGCTAAAGAATGAGGCTTAAGAGAGAAACAGGGGAAACGATAAAGAAGACGATGGGTGCCTCGTCAGGCGCGCCACCTGTCACGTGATCTTCCACCGAGCAATTACGGCATCTTTCATCTCCGACTCCGAGGGAGGGACCGGCCTCCTGCCTACGCTGCTTCACTCCTCAACAACGATCTACATTTAATCAATGCACGTACCTTCTTCTTTCCCTTACCCTCTCCCATGATTCTTAAATTCTATTTTGGTTGCACCTCTTACTTTGCTGTAACTCTAGTCTTTCTCACTTTTCCCAGCCCTAATAGTAATTGCGGCATTTTTTCACGAAGCCGTTCGTTTCTGCCGATCACTACTGATGCTAATACTTGAAATTATACCATTTCGGGAGCCGACCTGATAGATGCTGATCAGCACAGGTACTCTCTCTCTCTCAATTTTTTTTTTTCTTTCTCCACAGTTAAAATCCCTTGTACCAAAATAATGGCATTCTTGTTGCGTCCCAGCCCAGCAATCATCATCTCCACCTAATTGCTTTCCTACTTTAGTCGCAGCTTTCTTTAGCGGGTAATCAGTATTTCTAGAAAGATGATTGCGTTTTACTTTATATTTATAGATATGCATTCTCTGACAATTCCCGAGTCAACCGTTTTGATTATCTCCGTCTAATCAAGCTTGGGCCTACAGTGTAATCCTAATCTGCCTCTGACCCCACAATTCACATATAGCTGGGGGTCATCGTTGGCTAACTTGAGGAAAATCAGAGTATGAGACCCTTTAATTGTTGTTAATTGTAATTAAAATTTCATAATGTCCACAAATGTCTTTTTCTCATAATCTTATTTCCCAACTTTCTTTTTGTTCAACTGCTCTGCAGCTCATTTTATAAATTACGAGTACATTTTTCTTTAATAAGAAATGTGTTGGCAAAAGTATGGGAGGAAAATAAAGTATAACTAATAAGTAAAGAAGAGAACATAAAATGAATTGGTCTTCATATTGTTCAAAAGGAAAAGGTACGAGATAACTTTTGTAGTCGATTTGATTACAGTAATAGGTAAATATGATTTATTAAATATATAACGTTCTCTCTTATTTATATTCCGTTTAATATTTTATTTATCTTTTTTTTAATATAAAACAAGTGGATGTTCATGTTCCCACCACTATTAATTTGAAAGGAAAGTAAGACCCACCAATTTCGATTGATGCGTGTTAAATCTTCTATCAGGTTCCTTAAGGGTGCCTATAATATTATTGTTGCATGTACATATTAATTTGAAAATTGAAATTGAAAAATTATAATGATTAATAGTTTTAAAATCTGGCAAAAAATAGTTTTAAAATATTTTTATTATCTCTGGCAAAAAAGTATTTTTGTTAAACCTGGGAGGCATGTTTATTTAAAGTAATAATTCTATAATGTTTACTTAAATACTAGTTATCACGTTTTTGACCATGTATATCAAAGGGCGAATGCTAATAATACCACTTATTCAACATTGTAGGTCATTGCAGGTTACCTTATGGATTGACTCTCAATCATAGCTATGTCTTTGGAACTTAGAAGTAAAGGTACATATAGCCGTTATATACATCTCCCGAAGTGGAAGCATTCCCGTATTTATATTTTCTTTTCCTTGTCATACTCTCTCCGAATAAATGAAGAAGCTCTTAAAAAAGCCGAAAACTAATAAAGAGATTTTCTTTTTGTTATGATCCACTTCAATCATTCCTTTTTAAGGTATGAACCCAGACAAGAGTGACTAATTAAGCTGGTTTTGGCTGAGCAGTAGAGGGTTATTGGTCCTTTTCAGTTAGGGAACTGGTCACTGTCGGCAAGGTAGTAGATGATTCTTCTTAAAGTCTTGTTATTATTACCCCTTCTGAGTCACTTTACAAGTCCATTGTTTCTTATCCTCCTAGTCTTGACCTTAGATTGTGGTCGGTTCACTGTCTTGGTTTATCATGATATTAATGCTGGGTCATATGTTTCCGTTAGCTTGGTGAGGATAAGTTCCCTTTAGTCAAATCACTTTCGTCGCAAAACCTTCAGTCCAGCGAACTCATTAATTTTAGAACAGCGAAGAAAAAAAGAATAGAGATTCTGATCACTGTATCAGTCTTTGTTCGCAGAAAGTTCCTTGCTTTGTTGTTTCATGCTCGGTATCTTGTTTATGCAGGTTCTGCCAAAGAACTTTTTCTTGCTTTTTCTTACTTCCGGGCAAAATATGTGTAGTTTTCAATAGGAAAAAGAGTTTCGAGTGCAAACTGTGGTATCATTCGCAGTTGCTCCGGTTTCTTTTCAATTAACTGATTTGTGCACGATTCTTCCCACTAGCTCACTAACTGTATTTACTGTCGTACACAATGGTAACAATATGATCGGTATGTGGGTTCTCCTTCAATCGAACATTTATGAGATGTAGTTGTGAATTTACATGAGCCATCTATTCTTCACCGTAGATAGCTATCAACTGAACTTACTCTCTCTCTTTTTTTGTGTTGAAAATGATACTATGAATTTGCTATCGTAGATGTACTCCATTCTTATATACATATATATCTTCCATATGAAGGCGGGATAAAGTTGATTCGAGTGTTCGTTGGCCAACCACGAATTTATTCTTTCCCACTTTCTTTACCTTGTATGCATCGATGGGACCCCTAAATCCGGTTCAGAGAAGAGAACTCTTTCGTCAAAATAATGAAATGATCAGCATTCTTTATCTGCAGCATAAAACAAGTGAAAGCGTTTTTACCTAATTCACTATAACGCTAACTTAGCTTCTTCGTTTCCACTGATTTTGATCTAACCCAGGGAATTTGAAGGGTAAATCCTCTTTCGTGAAGGTTCACCAGTTTATGTCACTTCGTCCTGTTCAATCGTGATCTCTTCACCGGCGAATCAGATTCATAATGGCCGCTTAATAGTAATTTCATCAGCTGCTTCAGTTTATGGATTGGAATAAATGAAGCCCCAGCTCGAAGTTGTCCTCTCTTTTGCACTTTGCTTGATCTTGCTTCGATACTCACTTTGTGGTAAGTGTCACAATTTATATTCGGCTAACTGATTCTTGTTGTTCAAATAGAGGATTTATGTTCAATGTACCAATTTCTCCCCGATGAGCCACAAATATTTTTCTCACTCAGAATTGTTCCTGGCAGATCAGCAATCTGATACTTCTGGCCATAGCAAGTGGGAATGTAGATGTTCTTTCCAAGGGAACCAGGATTCTATTGCCAACTGTTCTTCGTCCTGCAATTGTCGCTCAGGTATGCTTCAAATACGAATGCAAGATATGGCAAAGAGCGGTCTCCATGCTTAGTAATCAGTATGCTTTCTGTAGGAATGCATAATATGATTAGGGCCTGAAATCTGAATACTGCCTAGTAACTTGTTTATCTTCACTGTAGATGCGAAAGGGAGTGAATCTATATGGACATGCATATGTGATCCCAACGGGTTTCCCAGAGTGGCAGACGATGGCCATAGTCCTAATTGCTTTACAGCCTGCAACTGCACCTGGGGTATACTCTCTCTCTATTCCTTCATTCTTTTCGAAATAATTTCACTAACTGTTGACTATTAATTGATTTTATCTGTCTTGAATCATTTTTTTTATTAAAAATTACCTTTTCTGGGTAAAATCTTATCATGGAGATTTAATACATTACACTTCTATACATACTTTTCTTCTTACTGGAAAACATCACATCAATAGCTCTTTTTACTTCTTCTCTTTTCCTTTCCTTTCAACTTTCATTATATTAGTCCAAGGAATGTTAATGTACCATCTTTTGTTTTGATGGAACGAAAATCATTTGTATATTAGAAATGAACCTCATGTTGTTTTGGATGCTATGTAGGATCTCTCAACATGTCACAAGGTTCGAAGAAACACTTATCCAGCAAGATTCTAATAATCATTCTGTTAGTATGCGTTGTGTGTACAACCATTGCATTGCTTGCCTCGTTCACGTGCTATGTCTGCTGGAAGGACCGATGTCCTATTCAACCGCCAATATTCTCATCAGATAAGGAAACAAGTTGCAATAGTACCACCAACTTAATTAGTAACAGGACTTCATCAGTGCTAGAAAAAAAAATTACCATAAATTCTCCTATTACAGGTTAGTTGGTGCTTTGTTTTATGTTTCCTCTTTTAGCATGCCATTGTCATTTAGTTCTTGGTGACTATTTTCTGTTTCTTCATGTAGGGTGCTTTAAGAAGGCCTCTTTCTTGTTTGGGAGCAGAACAGAGACCTTTCAAGGCAAAATTATTCAATTTTCTTTTGCTGAATTGGAAAATGCAACTGAAACCTTTTCATCTTCCAATCTTATTGGACTAGGTGGGAGTAGCTATGTATATCGTGGTCAGCTGAAAGATGGTAGTAATGTGGCAATTAAGCGACTAAAATCTCATGGAGGGCCCGAAGCGGACTCTGTATTTTTGACAGAGGTTTGTTCAACTTAGTATATTATACTCTTTGCCTTTGCTTGGTCATACTGAGCTGAAATTCTTATCTAGAAAATGATGAACTGTTAGCAATATGTTCTTCTCTATCTTTCTTTTTTGCAGATTGAACTGTTATCTAGACTCCACCATTGCCATCTTGTGCCTTTACTTGGATACTGTTCAGAACTAAGAGGGAAACGTGTTGAAAGGCTACTAGTATTTGAGTACATGGCCAATGGCAATTTGAGGGACTGTTTGGATGGAGTTTCTGGAGAAATTATGGATTGGGCTACTCGTGTTACAATTGCAATAGGAACTGCAAGAGGCTTGGAATATCTCCATGAGGCAGCTGCTCCAAGAATTCTGCACAGAGATGTCAAATCAACTAATATTCTTCTGGATGAAAATTGGCAGGCAAAAGTATGGACCTTAGATCAACAACAATGTCAATCAATATTATTAGAAAACATTAAATTAGTATGACTTAGAATACGTTAGGTGCTCCCTAGTTAGTTTCTTATGAAAATCTTGTGAAATCTTTGTTTCTTGAGAAATATGGTGTCAAATCAGTCAGCCATAGGTGCTATTCATGATGCAATTAAAAAATGCCTCCTTTTATAATCTTTTGGCTATATATCAACGTGCAGATAACTGATCTTGGCATGGCTAAAAACTTGAGAGTAGATGAACCCCCAAGCTGTTCAAATTCTCCAGCAAGAATGCAGGGGACTTTTGGCTATTTTGCACCTGAGTATGCAATATTTGGAAGAGCCTCTCCTAAGTCTGATGTCTTCAGTTTTGGTGTAGTTCTTCTTGAGCTCATGAGTGGTCGGCAGCCTATCCATAAATCCACAGGCAAAGAAGAAAGCCTGGTCATATGGGTAATGTGCCTCATACGAAGTTAACATTGATAGTTCCATTTTTCATATTGAGGATACCTTCCATCCCAACTCTTGGCCTATGCTAAATTCACCGGTCTTTAAACTTCTGTTTTAACCAATCATTTTGTATTCTGCATTCTTTTGCCGCTTCTGAGATTTGCAGTCTACATTTGTTCTTGTTATAGGCCACACCTCGCTTGCAAGATAGTAAGCGAGTAAGAACAGAGTTGGTCGATCCACATTTGAAAGGAAACTTACCCGAAGAAGAGGTGCAGATAATGGCATATTTGGCAAAGGAGTGTTTGCTGCTGGATCCTGATGCTAGGCCAACCATGACTGAAGTTGTTCAAATTCTTTCAACAATATCACCAGATAAATCTAGGAGGAGAATAAACATTCCAGTGAACCTTTTTCAGGTGAACTCATTTTCTACCAAGTCTTCATTTCTTACTTCTTGGTATTATTTCTTCTCAGTTTCTTTCATCCTCCTGACCTTAGTATTCATCTTTTTGCACATGTGGGTTGCACAGGAACCTCAGGATGCAAAAAAGCAAATGCAAGCTCCATCTAGTGAATCTTCGGATGAAAGTTCATTGCCATTAGGTATTAACCACAATATGATTGTTGGAAACAAAAATGACGAAGTAGAAACAGTTTCATCTGAGTATATGGAGAGGTTGATCCTGTTGACTTCTAAAAAAGAGGGTTGGCCTGGATCAGATGATGAAACCGTAGACCTAACCGAGCCTCGGTTTGAATCATTTTGCCTGACAAACAAGAATTCTCCTTGAAAACTCACGCCTTCCAATGGGATATCTCACAGAAAGCAACTTGGTTTTGACTTCTAAGATATTGTTCATCTGAATTTGCCCACTATTTTTTAAAGAAGTAAAGCACATAGAGTTGTGTGCTGTTAGGGAAGCACAGGAATATTTTCTTGTCTTACACAGAAAAAGCATAAGAGATTCCAATTCTGCTTTATTTGGAGAGGAATCGGATGAGATTCTCATACAAGCTCTCTAGATGTTTTTGTTTTGATTTTGTTCATAGTAACTTGTATATTGAAATGATATATTTATTTGTGTTGGTGGAAGAAGAGATGAGATTCAGGTGGTGGGAAGATAGTCAAGATACCACATATACATACCAGAAAATGGGAACATAGTTCTCAAAATTTTTCTGTCATATCATATGATCCATTTCAGTGGTGAGCGCCAAAGAAAAGTGAAAGAAAGAAAAAGAAAATTAAGAATGTTATAAAATTAAAGGAAACTTGATATAAGAAGTAAGGAATTGGATAATGGAAGAGAGAAACGAGGAGAGAATGTTTCTTATTCCTAAGTGTTCACCGTATACAATATTTTTCATGCTTTTATAGGCAAAATGATCAAGCCAAAATTGTCAACATAAATGGCTATGGATATTGTCAATTGTCTTGACTATGACTATTGATAGAATTGATATTATGGGCAAAACATTGACATGTAAAGTCAAGATTGGTAGATAATTATGTGGAGGAAATATAAGAGAGTATTAGACGTTGATTAGGATATAAGTCAATGGACATCCACATAAACAATATTCACAACACTCCCCCTTGAATGTCCATTATGAATGTGCCTCATTAAAAACTTTAATTAGAAAAAACCCAGTGGGATAAAAACCTAGCAAAAAAAAAAGAGTACATCATTTATTGATACACTATCTAGTGCTGCCTTATTAAAAATCTTTCTAGGAAAACCAATAGGATAAAACTTAGATAAAGGAAAAAGAGTACAACATGTATCTACTCCCCTTCTTGAAGACTTCAGATGAGATTTTTAAGTCTCTGAAGACCGATGTCATTAACAAGCTTCTCAAAGATTGTGCCTAGAAGTGACTTGGTGAATAAATCTGCTAGATTTTCACTTGAACAAATTTGCTGAATATCTTTTCACCATCCCTTTAAAGGTCATGAGTGAAGAAGAATTTTGGTGAAATATGTTTCGTTCTATCACCCTTAATATATCCTTCTCTTAATTGGGCAATACATGCAGTATTATCCTCATATAGGAATGTTGGACTTATTTTGCATGAAGATAAGTCACAACTGGTTTGTTTGTGACGTATCACTGATCTCAACCACACATATTCTCAACTTACCTCATGCATTGCTAGAATTTATGCATGGTTAGATGACGTGGCTGATATAGTTTGTTTCATAACAGATAGCCAGTTTGTGATTTACCATCATGAGGATTAGATAAAAATCCAACATCTGCACAACCAATTAGTTCATGATTTGATACATTTGAGTAGAATAACCCCATGTCTATAGTGCCTTTAAGATAACAGAGAATGTGCTTCACTCCATTTCAATGCCTTCGTGTTGATGAAGAACTATATCTTACTAATAAATTAACAGCAAATGATATATCAGGACATGTATGATTAGCAAGATACATTAGTGCTCCAATAGCACTAAGATATGGTACTTCTGGACCAAGTAGTTCTTCATCAC